>PITA01006348.1:0-100990 GCA_004023965.1 Spilogale gracilis
AAAGTAAATGGGAACTAGGGTAATCTAGGGAGGGAAACGAAACAACAGAGACTTTGGACACAGAAACAAACTGAGGGACTTGGAGGGAGGGGGGTGGAGGGATGGGAGAGCCTGGTGGTGGGTACTGGGGACACCTAAAGCGTGGAGCACTGGGTGTGGGGAATGGGGAATGAATCTTCAAACACTGGAAAAAAAATTTAGTAACAATAAAAAAAACTAATAATAGATTGCGATCTAATAAAGGTGTGACTTTTCAATCAAAAAAATTACTGTGTGCAACATTATAAATATTATGTACCGCATGCATCATTATAAATATACTATCAAAGTTGGAGGGCATAAATTATAATGGAGCAAAATCTTCTTACCACTTTCTCCCCATTCTCCCACTTTGAAGGTAATTCTTCTTAACAGCTTGCTGTGCAGTGTTCTAAATATATTCTATGACTGTTCAAATAGAGATAAGGCAAACACAAGCATGATGCATATACATATATATCATATATACATATATCTAAGTATGTGTATGTGTGTACTTTAAATTAAATTAAATGATATAATTCTGCTTTTAAAAAAAACTTATTAAATTCTTTAGGTATTTTCCTGTCTCTGAACATAGAGATTTATCACATTCTTTAGTAAGTCTCATTTGTATTATAAGTTTACCTGTATCTTGCAGCTGCTTTGCACTTTCTAATTTAGTTTGGCTTGTAAATCAAAGAATCTAACCAGTTAGAACTGTACTGTATTTATTTACTAGATGTGATGATTGCCTAAAACATTCTCTTATGAATAAAAGGGGCTGAGACTTTTAAATTTATCTCAAATAACTCCTCCTTGGAGCAGCCTTCACTGCCCATTATCTATAAAGTTGCACATCCCAACACACACGCCTACCTCTATCACACTCTGTGTATTTCTTTTACAGTACTGGCATAATATGAAATTATCATATTTTGGCTTTACAGTCACTAATCAGTAGTCAAAATGGTTGTCTGTGTGTCCTCTTTACTCTGCTTTCCAGTATTCAGACACCTCCCTGATGCATAGTGGATATTCAGTAAACATTGACTGAATGATTGGATGCACGGATGGATGGATGGATGAGTCCCTGTCGTATGACTTTTACTTATAGACTTTTCCTTCTTTATTTACCCTCATATTGTGGAAAAAAGAATTCCAGACTAGTGAACACTAAGAAAATGACCAATGATGAAGACAAACTAGAGGATCTGGACTCCCAAGAGCAAAAACTTGAAAAAAAAATTAAGAATTAGCACACAGGGTTTTTTAATCATTTTCAGAGCAAGGCACAACAATAAAAATCACAATTTAATTTATTGGGAGTGCATAGAGAAATGTTATGAAGTGACAGAAAAAAATAGAAAGTCTCAGCTTCTATTTTGCTTCAATTTTTAAAAGATTTTATTTATTTAGTTGAGAGAGGAGAAAGAGAGAGAGAACACAAGCAGCATGGGGTGCAGAGGGAGAAGCAGGCTCTCTATTCGTGGGGTCTTGGCATGGGATCCCCTAAAAGTCAACTTTGACACTAGGATGTGGGTGTAGGTAATTGATTTGAAAGACTAGGAAAGCACAGGAAGGAAGGGTAAAGTGGGGAAGGGAGAAAGGCAATCAAAAGCAAATCAATGAGTGATTTATACCATACTGACACCATATCTGTCAGACCATCTGGGGTTGGGATCAAAGATTCAGCAACTTTTAAAGTTCCCCAGGTTATTCCAATACGGCCAAGTTTGAGAGCCAGTGCTCCAATCCTTATTATGTAAAGTATGTTTCTTAGAGCAGCAGCAGCAACAGCAGCAGATGGGAAATAAAGAGACTGTATAATCTTGGGTGCAGCCCCAGACCTGCATAATCAGAATCTGATCTTTAACAGGACCCCCAGTTATTCATCCAAACACTGAAATTTGAGAAACTTTTATTACTGCACATTGGAATCACTTGTGGAGCTTTAAAAGTACAAATACCCCAAGCCAAGAGGCACCAATTCCAGAAATACTGATTTATATGGTCTGGGGTACAATCTAGGCATCTGGCTTTTTACAGTCTCACCCAACTGATTCAATTAAGCAACAAGGTTTGCTAATTGCCATTGTATATAATTTCTGTTGGAGTTATATTTTAAAGATGTGTATAGATTTTATATGTAGTACCTCAATGCCTAACTCCTATTAAACTTATTATGCTAATTTCACAGATTATTCTTTTATGCTTTACTTTCTTGGTCATCTCTGTATGCTGTTTCTATTTTATTCTCCTATACTTTATCATCTTTTATTTTTTTACTCTACTACTTCTTCCTCATTTGATACTTCTGAAACTACACTTACTACTGACAGAAGTTTCCATCTTAGATTGCTGTTAAAAAAATGTGGAAAGCTTAAAACAAAGTACTTATGTCTAGATTCTATGATGGAAATTCTGATTTAATGATCTGTGGTAGCCTCTGCTATGTTTTTTACTTGAAAACTCTGCTGAAGATTTCAATGTGCACTTAGGTTTGAGATCTTCTGAGCTTGTTTATATTTTCTGGAACCTGGGAAGACAAGCATAAAAGAGAAAATGATCATCGAACATCTATTAAATGCCTTCCTGTGGAAGTTCCTTAATAGTTTGGTCAGTGCATTTCCATTTTATTATTTAGCACTGTAAAGTTACATTGTTATAGTGCTCAACATATAATTGCTAGAAAACTGGGAAATAAAAAAAATCCTCAAAAAATTCTATTAATTGCCACAGCACCCCTGAGTTAGATATTTTTCTATGTGGTTGAGTGAAAATCACCAGGAATTTATGATCATTAAAATAAAATGGATAAAGTTATCATTCATAATGGTTTCCTAGTTAAGGACCAGAGCTGTTCCCACTTGCCCCACACTGCTTCCAGGGCACCATCATGTGTGTCCTGCCAAAACATATATGACCCAAAGGTATCAAATGCTACAGTAGTTCTAAATTTGAGCACTGGTGAATTTTCCGGGTTTTCCTGAAGACACTTCCCATCAAGGGACAAAAGGCAGATTCCTTGCTCTGGAAAGTTCCACTTTATTATTTTTTTTCAGTTTTCTAAATAAAAGTGATTTTTATTTTCTAGTATTCAAAGAAATTTCACCACCCTTTATTAAATAGGCACAATGGCTCCTTACTTGGTTGTGATGAGATAAATTATTTGTAGGCCATAGTGTCTTGATCTATAGGAGATGTTCAATATTATCAGTACTTATTAGCTTCTAAGTAACTTCTAGTAAGGGGCAGCACTTTGTTTACTATTAAAGATAATAGTGGACATGGTACTCAAATAATGTTTATACACATCTTAAATTTATTAGTGTGATGAAATGAGTCTAGAGTTCCCCAAAGTGAGAAATGTGAAAACCTGGTCCACTAAAATAGTAACTAACTTCAGTCTCAAATAGATTCTGTGATCAAAAGTGTTTGGAAACATTAGGCTGAACAACTTTCAATAGATTTCTCTTTGAGGGACAATTCAGATCCTATGGTATGGTCTTTTTAATTAGAATATCCTGGAGGGTTATAGTACAGGATACAGCATTTCACAAACTTATATGGCATTTTGAACATCTTTTTATGTTATGGAGTTTGTATTCCCTAAAGCACATTTTGGACATGGCTATTAATGAAACCCTTAAGGTTTACTACATCAAGTTAGTCAGGCCTTGAACAACTGACTTCTCTGAAATGTGGTTTAATGTTATATGTTCAGATTCTCTCATACTTGATAATAAGAAAGATTCCTATGGTACATAATTTTCACCTTTGCTATAAAATGTTATTGTAGTCAATGTATACTTTATCATATAATGTTTTCAGGTAAATTTCTATTGAGAATTTTTAGGACTTTATGTCTGGAAATACTTATAATTCCCCTGAATAATTAGTATAGTTTCCCATGTCGATTATGAGAACTAAGTTAGTATGTCACATTTGGCCTTCCTTGCCCAAAAGCAAAAGTCAAATCTTACATACATTCACAGCAAATTTAAAAAGCTCTAATTTGGGGGGATATTTTAATTACTCCTTTCCTTGGACCAAATATTCAGTCTACTTTGTATTCTTATTGTACATGGGTTTTGCTTGAAGCCCCCTTGAACAACTTCAGAGAGATGTGGTGTAGAGGTAAACTTTATAAATGGAATAAACTGTCTTTTATCCACTTTTCATGCTTCTTCTAGGCTATCTGTAATTATGCCCAAGCTTTAGTCATTCTGTGGTTTTCATTCTGAGACTCAGCAGGGACCATTTGTATTCTCCTCAGGAAACCTTGCCATTTGAGTAGGAAAATGCCTCCTTTTCAGGCAAAGCTATCACAAAAACATCCCTTTCTTTCTCATCCATCTTTGCATGAAAGAAATTTCTAATGGCAGAAAGTCCTCTATATAAAAATGATTAAAAAGCAAAATGTAATTAGAAGCTTCTGCCTTTATTACTTTGATGAACATTTATAGAGTTTATATGATCTTTTCTCAGGTTAGTTGTAGTTTCCATCTATGATCTCTTGAGATTTCCTGTTGAACATCAGCCCTGCCATGTTTTTAAGGATTGGATTAGTCATCTCTTTGCCCTCATATCCATTCTTGTCCTTCCCCTCCTTTGTCTTGCCTAATCAGATATCGACCACTAAAGACTACATTTCCCAGGTTCCTTTGCCAAAAGAATTCCTGTTAGATTTGACCCATAAGAGGTACCAGGTGGAGATAGAAGACCAAGCATTTCCATCCCCTCCCTCTGAGTATCCAGTGTGTCTATGAGGTTGCTGCTTCTGTAACATATTTCTTCTGTGATTCCTGCTTTCAAATACAGGCTCTTCTTTCATGGTCTTCATTTATACCTCTCCGTTGCAGCTGTGTTACTTTAACTCCACTTCTTACCTTACTCCCCTTTTTTATTTATTTAATTTTTCCCAGCTTTATTGAGATATAATTAACATAATACTATGTAAGTTTAAGGTAGGCAAAGCAATGATTTGATGTATGTATATATTGCAAAATGATTACCTTAATAAGGTTAGTTAACAGATCCATTACCTCGGTTACTTTTTTTTTTCTTTTTATGTGTGTGTGTTTTGAGAATTCTTAAGATCTACTCTTTTAGTAACTTTCAAGTACACACTAGAGTACTGTTAACTACGGTCAACATGCTGTACAGAACATCCTCAGGACTAACTCACCTTATAACTGAAAGTTCGCACCCTATTTCCACTTTTACCCATTTCCCTCATCCCAAACCCAGGCACGAACCACAAATCTATTCCCTGTTTCTATGAGTTTTCTCTTATATTCTACCCATAAGTGATATTGTACAGTATTTGTCTTTCTCTTTTCTTTGCTTTTACATTTTATTCATGCCATCACAATGGCAAGATTTCTTCCTTTGTAGGGCAGAATAATATTCTATTATATATCTGTATCTATATCTATATTTATCTATACCTATACCATCTATCCAGCCCATACTCTATTTTTAACTTTGTGAGGATCCTCCATACTGTTTTCCATAGCTGCTACACCGATTTACACTCATCCCTACCAACAGTGCACTAGGCTTCCTTTTTCTCCTCATCCTCACCAGCACTTTTTATCTCATGCCTTTCTGATAATAATCATTCTAACAGTTGTCAAGTGAGATGTTATTGCAGTTTTGACTTGCATTTCCCCAATAATTAATAGCGATGTTGATCACTTTCTTAAGTATCTGCTGGCCATTTATGTCTTCTTTAAAAAAAAAGTTTATTTAGGTCTTTAGCACATGTTTTAATTGACTTACCTGGTGTTTTTGCTATACAGTGGTATGAGCTCCTTTCTTTCATTTATATACGTTTTAAGTTTTTATTTAAATTCCAGTTAGGTAACTTACAGTGTAATACCAGTTTCAGGTGGGCAAGATAGTGATCCAGGGGCTCCGGGGAGGCTCAGATAGTTAAGTATCTGCCTTCAGCTCAGTTCATGATCCCAGGGTTCTGGGATTGAGCCCTACATTGGTCTCCCTGCTCAGCGTGGAGTCTGCTTCTCCCTCTCCCTCAGCCTCTCCCCCTGCTTGTGTTCTCTCTGTCTCTCTCTCTGTTTCAAATAAATAAATAAAATCTTTAGAAAACAAAAGAGACAGTGATTCAACGATTCCATACAATGTACTGTGCTCATCACAAGTGCACTCCTTAATTCCCATCACCTATTTAACCCATCCCCCACACACCTCCCCTCTGGTAATCATCACTTTATTCTCCATTGTTAAGAGCCTGTTTTGTTTTTGTCTCCTTTGCCTTTGGAGACCTGTCTTGAAAGAAGTTGCTGTGGCCGATGTCAAAGAGGTTACTGCCTTTGTTCTCTTCCAGGATTTTGATGGATTCCTGCCTCACATTGATGTCTTTCATCCATTTCAAGTTTGCCTTTGTGTGTGGTGTAAGAGAAAGGTCTAGTTTCATTCTTCTATATGTAGCTGTCCAATTTTCTCAGCACCATTTATTGAAGAGACTGCCTTTTTTCCACTGGATATTTTTTCCTGCTTTGTCAAAGATGATTTGACCATAGATTTGTGGGCCCATATCTGGACTCTCTACTCTGTTTCATTGGTCTATTTGTCTGTTTTTTGCCAGTACCATGCTGTCTTGGTGATCACAGCTTTGTAATAAAACCTGAAGTCAGGTAATGTGATGTCCCCAACTTTGTTTTTCTTTTTCAACAATTCTTTAGTGCAGGGTCTTTTTTGGTTCCATATAAAATTTAGGATTGTTTGTTCCAAAGCTTTGAAGAATGTTGGTGGAATTTTGATCAGAATGGCATTGAAAGTATAGATTGCTCTGGGCAGGATAGACATTTTAACAATGTTTATTCTTCCGATCCATGAGCATGGAATGTTCTTCCATCTTTTTGTGTCTTCTTCAATTTCTTTCATGAATGTTCTGTAGTTCCTTGAGTACAGATCCTTGACTTCCTTTGTTAGGTTTATTCCTAAGTATCTTATGGTTTTTCGTGCTGTAGTAAATGGAATTGATTCTCTGATTTCCCTTTCTATATTTTCATTGTTAGTGTATAAGAATGCAACTGATTTCTGTGCATTGATTTTGTATCCTGCCACATTACTGAAAGCCAAGATTCACATGGTCTCACTTACTTGTGGTGCATAAGGGGTAATATGGAGGACAGTAGGAGAAGGAAAGGAAATGGGAAGTAGAGTAATTTGGGGAGAGAAACAAAACATGAGAGACTTTGGACACAGAAACAAACTGAGGGACTTGCAGGGAAGGTGGTAAGGGATGGGAGAGCCTGGTGGTGGGTACTGAGGGCATGTATTGCATGGAGAACTGGGTGTGGGGCATAAACAATGAATCTTGGAACACTGAAAAATTAAAATAAATTTAAAGTCCAAAAATTAAATTAAATTAAATTAAAATATAAAAAAAGAGCCTGTTTCGTGGCTTGCCTCTCTCTCTCTCTCTTTTTTCCCCTTTGCTCATTGGTTTGTTTCTTAAATTCCACATACAGTGAAATCATATGGTATTTGTTTTTCTCTGAGTTATTTCACTTAGCATGGTACTCTCTAGCTCCATCCATATCATTGCAAATGGCATGTTTTCATTCATTTTATGGCTAGGTAGTATTCCATTGTGTGTGCGTGTGTGTATATATATGTATATATATACACACATACCTCTTCTTTTTTATTCATTCATCAGTAGATAGACACTAGGGCAGTTTCCACAATTTGGCTATTGTAGATAATGCTGCTATAAACATCAGGGTGCATGTATCCCTTTGAATTAGTATTTTTGCACTCTTTAGGGTAAATACCTAGTAGTGTAGTTGCTGGATCAGAGGGTAGTTCTAGTTTTAGCTTTTTAAGGAATCTCCATACCTTTTCCAACAGGGTAGGAGGATTCCTCTTTATCCACATCCCTGTGAACACCTCATGTTACTTGTGTTGTGGATTTTAACCATTCTGACAGGTGGGAAGTGTATCTCATTGCAGTTTTCATTTGTATTTCCTTATATATTTTGGAGACCAGTTCCTCATCAGATACGTGGTTTACAAATACTTTCTCCCTTCCTGTACATTGCCTTTTCATTTTGTTGATTGTTTCTTTAGCTATGCAGAAAATGTTTAGCTTGATATAGTCCCCCTTTTTGCTTTTTTGTTGCTTGTGCTTTTGGTGTCATATCCAAAAAATAATTTCCAAGACCAATGTCAAAGAGATTTCCCCCTGCTTTCTTGTAGTTTTATAGTTTCAGGTTTGACATTTAAGTCTTAAATCAAATCTGAATTATTTTTTTTCTAAAGGTCTTGTTCCCATTATCCTCCATCCCCAGAAAGGGAAAGGGCTTCCTGATACCAAAAATCTCTGGGTTACTTCAGGTTCTTGGTTTGCATTTTCTTTTTTTCCAACATGTTTAAATATTTTCTATTGAACAATCTGGTGAGGGCTTTCTTTTCCTTCCTGAAATCTGACTGATATGAGGATTTACATATTATTTTAATTCTTCTGGGTTTTACTATATTCTTAAGAAACTTAATATATTCAGATTATTGGATAAAAAATTTAAACACTAGATATTTTAAAATATTCTCATGATGTGGTGACATACTTATATTGATCTATCTATTATTCTACTTATCTATACAACTATAAACATTAACACATTACAACTTTGGAGTTTGGTTGCACTAGTATCTGTACACATAAGACATGTATTTACTGACAAATTTTAACAACTCCTTTTGCACATAAGGTTTGTGTTAATTTTACATTCAAACTAAAGGTATAGAAGGAATATATGTTCAATGCAAATGCTATATCAAAATATTGGGTGTGTCTCTTGCATTGCACTGTTTTCCAGAATTAATAGGAATAGAAAGATGCAAATACTTCATGTAGAAATAGCTAAGCATGGCTGGTAATAGTTTGGCATTATGGTTAAGAATTATTGCTGAAATATACCATTTATAATGTTTACTGCTGATGTATAAGTAATTTGTTGGATTGCTGCTGGGAATTAGTTTTATTTCCCATGCTACATGCACATTTTCTATTTCATTTGGATAAACACTTAAGTATGCAATGGTCTCACCAGTTATAATTTTCATTTATCTTATACAAGAAGGAACATCACTACTTGACTCTGAAAGCTGGTTTGATTTAAAAGGTTTTACTTCTCTTTCCTTCTGAACTAACATGTTCACAATAGAATAGGGCAGATCAGGGAGAGTATAGGCTTAAAACTTAGTTTCACTGAAAGAATGAAAAGGGACACTCCGAGTAGTTCTAAAGTATCATTGATTTTTCTCAGAGTGATAATTGGTATAGAATCTATTCTGGAGTTTCTTTTTCATCAAAAAGGACTTAAGGCAGATATAGATAAAATTATAGTATTAACAGCAACTTTCACAGAGAGGAAAGCACTAGAACATAGGTTTTCACAATGTTAATAAATGTACTTATGCCATATAAGTAATGGAACCCATATTAGCCAGAGGATTTTTTTATCATCTTAATTTTGAATTTCAATTGATGGCTTTATTTTTATTTATTTTCAAAATATTAGTTATAGTCAGTAAAGAATGTATAAGGAAGCAAAAATTGCCACCTCAAAATATGTCTCTTTGTCAGGTGGATTATTCGAGGCTGATTATTTTTAAGAAACAGAAGCCTTGGGACTTGGCTTCTTTGATCTTTCTCCTAAACTCCTAAAATAATTCACTTAGAGGACCTGCTCCTGGAAGGAAGCTACTATCACCATAGATAAATGCAGTATAATATGACCCAGGGATGGTAAACATGGAGGAATTTAGCAAAGTCTGTTTATTAAAATTCATCTCTGTGTCCTATCATTTTATCCATATTTCTTTACCAAATATTTACTCTTTTCATCTTCCTGTGAATTCCCTTCCTTCCCTCTGAAGCCCCAAACTCCTACCCCATATCCTTAGCTCTGGATGGCATATAAGTTTCAACTGCTGCCAGTAGGCCTCATATTCTTATGAAGCCACCGTGCATACATTATTATAAATGATTTCCTGCTGTTAATCTGCTTTTGTCAGTTTAATTCTTGGACCAGCCAAAAGAATCTTGAAAGGGAGAGAAAGATGTTTCTTTCCCAACAAAGGTTATAAATAACACTGGTAACACTTGGGAAAAAAGGGACAAGAGTGAGAAATAAGACACATGACTTTCAAACTCTACTCAATGAAAATTTACTGGTTTTTCTTAACATACTTGTTAGTATGGAAATAAGTCACCCTCTCTCATCTGTTCTCAGGATTTTACAGTCTACCTTGGGAAGAAATTCTAAAAATAACTCTTTAGGGTATAAATAAACAAAGTATACTGTAATAATGACATATCCAGTTTTGTAAAATCTTATCTTTAGAAAATGAACTTATTTATTTCTTAAATAAAGTGAAGTTTGCCTTGGTTTTTGTGTAAAAAAATAAGAAGGATGCAGATTGTTTCAAGCACCCTGAAATACTGAAGACTGTTCAATTAGCATACATCTGGCTATCCCTGACTTGTTTGCTTATAGTTTTGACTAAAATAGTTACGAGAATAGAGAAAAAAGAGAAAGGAATTAGGTGGTTAATTACATGAATCCAGAAGAAATACTAAGATCAAAGGCAGTGAAGCAAATATGCAAGTGTTAAAAAGAAGACAGTTGGGGCGCCTGGGTGGTTCAGTTGGTTAAGCAACTGCCTTCCGCTCAGGTCATGATCCCGGAGATCCGGGATTGAGTCCCATATCAGGCTCCCTGCTCACTTCCCCTGCTTGTGTTCCCTCTCTGGCTGTGTTTCTCTCTGTCAAATAAATAAAATCTTAAAAAAAAAAAGACAGTACATGGCAAAAAAACTAGACAAATAGACCAATGGACAGAGTAGAGAATCCAGATGTGGACCCACAAATCTATGGTCAAATCATCTTTGACAAAGCAAGAAAAAATATCCAGTGGAAAAAAGACAGTCTCTTCAATAATTGGTGCTGGGAAAATTGGACAGCTACATATAGAAGAATGAAACTAGACCATTCTCTTATGCCACACACAAAGTTAAACTCGAAATGGATGAAAGACCTCAACATGAGGCAGGAATCCATCAAAATCCTGGAAAAGAACATAGGCAGTAACCTCTTTGACATCGGCGACAGCATCTTTTTTTAAGGCAAAGGAGACAAAAGTGAAAATGAACTTCTGGGACTTCATCAAAATAAAAAGCTTCTGCACAGCAAAAGAAAGAGTTAACAAAACAAAGAGGCAACCCACAGAATGGGAGAAGATATTCGCAAATGACACTACATACAAAGGGCTAATATCCAAGATCTATAAAGAACTACTCAAACTCAACATCCAAAAAGAAGACGATCACATCAAAAAATGGGCAAGAGACATGAAGAGGCAGTTCTCCATAGAAAACATACAAATGGCTAACAGACACATGAAAAAATGTTCATCATCACAAGCTATCAGGGAAATTCAAATCAAAACCTCACTGAGATACCACCTTACACCAGTCAGAATGGCCAAAATTAACAGGACAGAAAACAAGTGTTGGAGAGGCTGCGGAGAAAGGGGAACCCTCTTACACTGTTGGTGGGAATGCAAGTTGATGCAGCCGCTTTGGAAAACAGTGTGGATATTCCTTTAAAAATTAAAAATAGAGCTGCTCTATGACCCTGCAATTGCACTACTGGGCATTTACCCCAAAGATACAGATGTAGTGAAAAGAAGGGCCATATGTACCCCAATGTTCATTGCAGCAATGGCCACAATCACCAAACTGTGTAAAGAGCCAAGGTGCCCTTCAACAGATGAATAAATAAAGATATGGTACATATATACAATGGAATACTATGCGTCCATCAGAAAGGATGAATATCCAACTTTTGTAGCAAAAGTGGGATTGGAACTGGACTGGATTGGGACAGATCATGCTGAGTGAAATAAGCCAAGTGGAGAGAGTCAAGTATCACATGCTTTCACTTACTTATGGTGCATAAGGGGTAATATAGAGGACAGTAGGAGAATGAAAGGAAATGGGAAGTAGGGTAATTCGGGGAGGGAAATGAAACATAAGAGACTTTGCACTCAGAAAAAATTGAGGGTCTTGGAGGGGAGGGGTGGGGGGACGTAAGAGCCTGGTGGTGGGTACTGAGGGCACATATTGCATGGAGCACTGGGTGTGGGGCATAAACAATGAATCTTGGAGCACTGAAAAAATAAAATAAAATTTTAAATAATAATAAATAATTTGTTATATTTACATAAAATTTGAATAATAAAAGAAAACTTTGATATTAAAAAATGGAAATAAATTGAAAAAGAAATAAGAAAATGATAGCCCTTGATGATATAAACTTTGCTCTTGGATACAGACAAGCTACAGACAATTTCTTCTATAGACTAACTGATAAAAGAAATCCATTCTCTAGAAAATTTGAGTACAATTTGTAATTATTTAAAACATTTCAAAGCTTTAGGTATTAATGAGAACATATTTCTCTATCACATAACATCATAGAAACTTTTTATTTTTAAGATTTTATTTATTTATTTGACAGAGAGAAACACAATTAGAGAGGGAACACGAGCAGGGGGAGTGAGAGAGGGAAAAACAGGCTTCCTGCCAAGCAGGGAACCTGATTGGGGGGCTCGATCCCAGTACTCGGGGACCATGACCTGAGCTGAAGGCAAACACTTAAAGACTGAGCCCCCCAGCCATCCCAACATCATAGAAACTTTTAAAGGTTAATTTGCATCATGAATCTCCAAGAAGGCTGACCAAATTTATTTATTTATTTATTTATTTTTAGAGCACATGCTAGGTAACACTACCCCATACACAAAAACAGGCAAACTTTTCTCTTGATCTGTTTCCCCTTACACTCGTTTTTATATTCCTTTGCTCAGAATAAGCTAGTCTCATCTATAATGTATGGATATCTATATTACTGCATTCTGAAACTACATCTTTGTTGAAGATATGAAGAAAAAAAATGAACCTAAATGCCAATTTTACAAGCGATTAGTGACCTTCTTGTCTTATTGATTTTTATTTAGCATACTGCAAATTAGTTGCCGAGCTATGAGGCAGTATAATCTACTACTTTTTACCTTAAAAGGCAAAAATACTTCTAAACACAATCATGGATACCCATGTTTAAGTGTTAGTTGATATTATATTGAAAATCAGAAAAGATCGTAAAGATGAATGTCATTACTAATTTCAGAAAATGTTAAGGAAAAGATTTGATCTAAGTCAATATTTACGTAGTCATGAAAAAACATGAACAATGTAGTAAAAATAACATAATTTTTCTTTTTGGTACATGTTATGCCTTGAAATTCTAAAATAATTTCTGGAAATAACTGTTAAATAATGAGAGTGCCATAGAGTAAATAGATACTAGGCAAGTAGAAGATACTAAAAGTGGTATATGTTTACAGTTATTAAAATTATTTCCTAAATGTGTTTGGTTACAGTAGCAACAAATGAAGAACTATAATGAATAATATGTGAAATATATTTGAAGACAAAAATGTTTAAAAATATTTTAGAACCAATAAAAATGATATATGTGTAAAGAAATACCATATTTCTGAGTATGATTATATTTACATACGTGCATACACACTCATAAATTATATGTGTAATCTTACAGTTGTGATTGCAAGGTGTACTTCAATGGATTATTATTACTATTATCTTTTTTTAAGATTTATTTATTTATTTGACAGAGAGAAACAGAGCTAGAGAGGGAACACAAGCAGGGGGAGCGAGAGAGGGAGAAGCAGGCCTCCCGCCGAGCAGGAAGCCCGATGTGGGACTCAATCCCAGGTCTCAGGGATCATGACCTGAGCCGAAGGCAGTCGCTTAACCAACCTAGCCACCCGGGCGCCCCTATTATCTTTATTTTGAAATTTGGCTGCATAATTCTGAAGATCACCTTCATGGGAACACATGGGTGAAGAGAGGCAACACTTTGCAAATAAAGAGTGGTGTTCCTTTTTCTTGTATAAAACTGATGAATTATAATATTTAAATGTGTGATAATCTGTAGACTGATTGGAAAAGAGACAAGAAGTACAGATACAGTTGTTTCAAAAATGTTAAGGTCTGATGAAGATGACATAAAGAAGTAATGAAGAAATGGACTAGACCACAACTATCACATTTTAGTTTCTCTTGAAACAGATGCTGGCAGTGTTTAGGGTGAAAGATATCCGTCACAGATTAGTATCCGTGAAGGGAAATGGGAGGAATCGAGATAAGACTCAGGATCAAGTCAAAGTGCAGTGGAGGCCTGACCACCCTCAGCCATCCCAGGAGAAAGCTCTGGAGTGAAGACTGCCCACAGTTTATTGAGTTGGCCTAAATGGACAGGCCTTTACACCAGGCTTGGCTGCCCAGTGGAGAGCGGTGCTTTAGCTAAGGCAGGTCTCCGCGACAAAAAGCGACCCTGCCTGATGCCTGGCTGACAGTGGGAAGCTCGCTGCTGACTATTCCCAGCAACTGGGCAACAAGTACTTTCTTTTAAAGGGGGCTATGTGGAGCCCCAACAATGTTGTTGACTCCACTCCTTTCATTCGTAACTAAAATATTTCTCCCTGATTTTATTTATTTTGTTTTACAGATTGTAGTATTTATTTCTTTGACAGAGAAAGAGAGCTAGAGCACAGAGAGGGAGCTGAAGAGGGAGAGGGAGAAGCAGGCTCCCCACCGAGCAGGGACAGTTCAGGAAGATGCCTAATTGACTAAGCCACCCAGACACCACTTTCTCCTTGATTTTAGAGATTTATATAGTAATATCTATAACAACAAAGGAAACGACAAGGAAAAGGATTAACAGATAAATATAACTAGGAACATCTTCTAATTTCATTGTCAGTGATATGGAAATAGTCTCTACTTCACAATATCCAGAAATTCTGTATTTCTGAAAGGACTGAGACCTAGTTAGAATATCAGAGGCTACCGTGGCTTCAATGTGTGGTTTTGCTGAGTTTTTTGTAATCCCAAAAGAAAGGAAATCATCCGGGGATCTATAGGAATTGTAACTTAAAGCAATAAATAAAACCAGAATTTTCAGACAAATCATTCAGGAGGAAGTCCACCAAAAATGTCTTTGCTCTGTCACAAGGAAATGACAAGGAAGCTTGTCTGCCTTGGCTTGTCTTAGAATGCAGGTGGGTGAGGGGCTAGATATTTTCTTGTTAAAATTAAAATCATAAGCCTACCAACAACAAAGTTCATAGTTGAGTTTTTCACTATTTAAATAAATAAAGAACTCCATTCAAAGATTTTTTTTAAAAAAGGAGAATAAAATTATTCTAGGCTGATGACACTGCTGAGGCACCAGGAGGAAGCAAACACAAACCTTTTCAGAGCAACCCACTCCCAGTTCAAGTATCTAAAATTAAGAATCAAGTATTAGGGGCCCCTGGGTGGCTTGGTCATTAAGCATCTGCGTTCCGCTCAGATCATGATTCCGGGGTCCCAGGATCAAGTTCCAGGATCGAATCCCAGGATAAAGTCCCAAGACCTAGTCTCAGGATGGAGCCCCATATCCAGCCCTGCATCAAGCCCCGCATGGGGCTCCCTGCTTGGCAGGAAGCCTGCTTCTCCCTCTCTAACTCTCTCTGCTTGTGTTTCCTTTCTAGCTGACTTCCTCTCTGTCAAATAAATAAATAAAATCTTAAAAAAAAGCAAATATTAATTTTTTAAAGATTTTTATTTATTTGACAGAGAAACACAGCCAGAGAGGAACACAAGCAGTGGGATTGAGAGAGGGAGAAGCAGGCTTCCCGCCGAGCAAGAAGCCCGATGTGGGGCTCGATCCCGGGTCTCCGGGATCATGACCTGAGCCGAAAGCAGTCGCTTAACCAACGGAGCCACCCAGGTGCCCCGTAAGTATTAATTTTTTAACATGGGTAAAACTCAAGAACACAATATTACATGAAAAACAGATGTCACAGAAAATTGTAGAAACAATTTCCATACATAGTAAAAACAAGGAAATCAATGGTTTGGGGATAAATATCAGTCATGCCTAGGATTCTGTATTACAAATTCTGAATAGTGGAGTACTCCAAGGAGGGAAGGAGTAGGGGTAAAAATGAGTTTGGAGAAGAATATTCAGGAGTTTCAAGTCTATCATGTTTTATTTCTTTAAAAAAAATCTGGAGCAAATATGGTAAAATAAGGCTGTGCTTTGGTTTGAATTTTATTCCTTTTATTGCTTTGACTACCTGATAAAAACTATACCTCTCAGTGATAGAAAAATGCTTGTCTTATTTTCTTCAAAGTTGTCTCTGCTTCCCTTTTCTGGAGTTTCAATTAAGTGGATAGAGAGGATTGATAGGTAAATAATGAAAAGTCCTTAGAATGGTGCATGTACATTTTAAGTGTTATAATTGTAAAAGTTATTATTATCTTTATTATTTTTTAATTTTTTAACGTCATTAGCTATTTATTCTGTCCTTTCAATAGGTTCCTTTAACTTTACCTTTCAACATTTATTCTGAAGTGACTGTTTCAAATAAATCCTAGTTTTATATAAGGATTTTATTATTTTTTTTAAAGATTTTATTTATTTGACAGAGAGAAACACAGCCAGAGAGGGAACACAAGCAGGGGGAGTGAGAGAGGGAGAAGCAGGCTTCTCGACGAGCAGGCAGCCCGATGCGGGACTCCATCCCGGTCTCCGGGATCATGACCTGAGCTGAAGGCAGTCGCTCAACCAACTGAGCCACCCAGGCGCCCCAAGGATTTTATTATTTTTTTAACACAAAAGCATACATTTTTTCCTTTACGGCTTTTTGTTTGTTTTTAGTCTTGTAAAAGCCTCCTTCAAAACTGTGATAAACACCTTTATTCTGTTAGTGGTTCGAGGAATATCAATACTATCATTCTTTTAATGCCACACTTTTCCCATTCTTGAATTCTTTACTTAAATCCCATTTTGGCTAGGTGGAATATACCTTTGAGTAATGGTTCCAGAAGAGGGATCACATCCTGAACCACCACTTGTTTGAAAATTTGTCTTTCTCGGGGCGCCTGGGTGGCTCAGTTGGTTAAGCGACTGCCTTCGTCTCAGGTCATGATCCCGGAGACCAGGGATCAAGTCCCACATCGGGCTCCCTGCTCAGCGGGAAGCCTGCTTCTCCCTCTCTCACTCCCCCTGCTTGTGTTCCCTCTCTGGCTGTGTTTCTCTCTGCCAAATAAATAAAATCTTAAAAAAAAGGAAAATTTGTCTTTCTCATTTGCAGAACAATCTAAATAATTGTAGAATGTTTGGATGACAATGTTTGCCTTCAGTCTGTATGCATGTTCATTATTATTATGTCTATATCAGTGCATATCTGTCAAAAAGGAGGTATTAAAACGGAGAGAAATGTCCCTGCATTGAAGAAAAATTAAACTTTCCAGTTGAAATTACTCTGCAAGTTCTAAGTTGAAAGAAAATCTTATAAACTTTCAGATAGTGAGTAGATAACTTACAAAGATGATATGCAAATCAAATATAACAGCCATAAGCTTTTATGTGACAAAGGACACAATTGTAAAGTACACAAGAAAACATTCTCCTAGAAATAAAAGAAAAATTTGACAAATCTGTTATGGTTGTGGTCTTTTTTTATACTCCTTATAAAATTTGATCTATCAAGTATACGAAATGTAAGCAAAGACATAAAGCTATGAATGCAATAAAAGAGTCAACTGAAGATTTATTTGTTCAGTAAAAATATATTGAGTACCTACTCTGAGGAATGGGGAAAAAATTCAGTGACTGTAACTGACAATGTTGGTACCCTCATTATGCTTATATTCAAAAAGTGGAGAGAGAAAATAAAATTTAAAAAAAGACATTTAAAGTTTGTCATAAGATCTATGATAAAGCTATTCAGGATGAGACAACAGAGAGTAACACAACCACATCTGGTGTAGGAGAGATACAAGGAATCAGGGGGAGGATGGCTTTTAGTTCTCAGCCCCTTCAGGGATCACCTCAACTACAGAGAGCTGCCTTGCCCAATGTATGTCCTTCTCAAGGGGCCCCACTTCCTAAGACAGACCAAGATAGGATGTAAAGTCCAACCACTTTGCCTCAATGCAAGATAATTCTGAAGAGTGGTTATATTCTCCCAAACACCACATGGGTCTAACTGAGTTGTCAGGCTTTTATTAGAGCACCGTATCTTCCCCTGCTTGAGCCTGCTTTTTTCTGCTTTCCACAGGTGATAGTCCCAAGGACTTCCCATAATAAAGACACTGTACAGTAAACTTTGTTCAAAGTCTGCATTCAAGAGACCACAACCCGTGGGGCAGACAGGAAATAGAGAATACATATAGACCTTACAGGTTTGGTGGTTTTGAAACTTCATTAGAATTCAAATGAGATTGTGGCACCTGGGTGGTTCAGTTGGTTAAGTGTCTGCCTTCTGCTCAGGTCATAATCCCAGGGTCCTGGGACTGAGCCCCGCATTGGGCTCCTTGCTCAGAGAGAAGTCTGCTTCTCCCTCTCCCACTGTCCCTTCCCCCCATTTGTATGCTCTAATAAATAAATAAAATCTTAAAAAAAAGAATTGAAATGAGATTTTTAAATATAGTGTCCACATATCCAAGAAATAGTTATTAATATTGATCATACACATGGCTATAAAGAATAGCTTAATAAAGGGCACCTGAGTGGATCAGTCATTAAGTGTCTGCCTTTGGCTCAGGTCACGATCCCAGAGTCCTGGGATCAAACCCCTCATCGGGCTTCCTGCTCAGCGGGAAGCCTGCTTCTCCCTCTCTCACTCCCCCTGCTTGTGTAGCCCTCTCTAGCTGTGTTGCTCTCTGTCAAATAAATAAAATCTTTAAAAAAAGAATACTTAATAAGTTCCAAAAATTATATATAATACATACCACATTCTCTTACTTTAATCAAATCTTCTGTAGGTGCTTGGGTGAGTGGCAAACTACCAGTAGAATACAACCGAGGACCCCATGGCATCCAATGATCTCTACCTACCTCCACAATATTTTTTAATTTCTTAAACTTTTCACATTTGTGAAGTCCCTGCTGATCTACAAGTGTTCTTTCCTTTCGATGAGTGACTGCTAGTTTCATGAAATTTGTTGATTCTTATTTAGGCACCTATTCAAGAAGAATTTGTTTACTACCTTGTCATGTTTCAGATACCTTCACAGAGGCTGGGGATCCAGTGAAGAAAATGACTGTCTTGATCTGACTGTCTAGGAAAGTGAATGAAAAATATTACCAAAAATTCTCTCTCTATCCCTGCCTCCATCCCCACCCCTCTCTTCAGTCCTCTCTTTTCCTCTCTTGCAGCAAATCTGCATCAGAAATTCCATTCTATTCAACAAATACTTATTGACCACATCTTAAGTACTAGGAGGGAATGACCTGTATGTTGAGAATAGAACAGAGGTCTTGTGTCTTCAGAAAGAAGTATTTACTCTCAAAACTCCATAAGGTTTCTTAGAGCTGACCTATAGAATCTTTCCATTGGTCCAGTGGGTTTTCTGTTTGTTGTTTCTAGAGGAAGCTGAGCTATGTTGATTTTCCTCTTGTTATGACTGCCTCACTGGGAGGAAATACATCTGACCCTGATTTGTTGTGGCCACATGCTCTCAGAGGAATACCTAAAGCAGACACTTTCTTTATGCTGGCTTGCTGAGAACCTGTCTGTGTGTGTATGTATCTTTCAACTTTATGTTAAGCCCTTAGACCTCTGAAAAATGCGAAATTCCTAAGGTTCTGTTAGAATCTCCTCCACTAATTCTCAGGCTTTGAAATCAGAAATAAAATGTTTATATAAACATTGGGATATAAATAAAAAGCAGAAAAAAAAACCAATAAATTGCACTACGGTGATTCAAAATAGAAATATTAGTTATGTTTAAATATCTTTTTAATTGTTTCTTTCTTTAGGAACTCTTTGATGATTCCATAAATATACTGAAATGTTCTTTTTTAGAATCTTTATGGTTCTTTATGAATTAAATGGAATATTCTCACAAATCTAGAAGTTTTCTGCTGTTAATGGTTGAAATTAGGTGATATCCTATATGTGGCATGGATGATACATATGAATTTAGTCCTTGATACCATAAATAAAGATGATCAACATTTGCACCCACAAATTTACATAGGCATACACTAATTTTCTTGAGAAAAGAGGTAAAAGGAACATGGTTGCTAAATTTTTCTATGCAATGGCATTACCTGGACATCTTTAAAAATACTTATACTTGGCCCACCTCCAGACATTCTAATTTAACTTACCTGGCGTGTGACCTGGGCATACCTCATGAAAATTACTAAATTAACATCATAACCCTCCTTCTGAAAATCAGAGGTAAAGATCTTTAAATATGCCTGATAAGTCGGGGTAATACCCTTCAAAATTCCATTGTGAAAAGGGACAGTGCTCACTCTTAAAAAGAGATTTATGACAAAACAGGAGCCTAGGTATCTGAGCTATCTTTGGGATGGACTCCGATAAGGGAAATCTTGCCAGATCCTTTTTCTGCCTAGATACCTTTGTGCCTCATATAAACTCCATGAAAAATACCTGAATGCCTTTCAGAGATTCAAAAGGATATTAAAATGAAAGGGCTATGTCAATTGGGGCCCTCTCAGGTTTGTTGTGGGGTCCTGCAGGTTGAGGATAATTAAGCATGTTCTATTGTAACTTATCAAATCACTTCCATTGTGAAAAATTGTCAAAGTTATGCCCTAGTGACAAATGGTAGACATAGCTTGGTCAGAATGTTATCTCCATGTTGTGTCTAGGGCTTCAACACGAACGGGAAACTGTAAGTGTCCAAGACTAGCATTCATGCAGGAGCACAGACAACTAGATTTACAGGGGAAATCCTTAGGAGGTCAGTCTCTGTAGAAGGCAGCCTCATCTCCTGGCATACTTTAGGCAGGTAGAAGCAGGTGCCTGAAACAGGGTGGGCAAATGTAAGCAAACTTTGGGATCTTTTGCAATATTAAATAAGGGATAACCTTGTAAAAGGCAGAATTTCTTGTTAACTTGGCATGTCAGCATTCAGCCAATTTATTCTATTTTTTAATTCTGATTATTTAATACTGATTTGACTTTAACAGGCAGTCAGATTTGTTGAGTAATAAACCTGCATTTTGTATTTGTCATTTCATGCTAGAGTCTTTGTCTTAATGGTCTACCACATTCAGCATTTGTAAACCAAAAGTTAAAAGCATTTAAGAGTGCCAACCCTGGAACTTGACATCTTAGATTTTAATCTTGACTCAGTCTCTCTCATTTTTTAAATATTTCATTTACTTATTTACTTGCTTACTTATTTATTTGAGAGGGAGAGAGAGATCTAGTGAGAGCACAATAGCAGGGGGATGGAGAAACAGAATCCCCACTCAGCAGGATGCAGGGATCATGACCTGAGTTGAAGGCAGACACTTAACTGACAGAGCCATCCAGGCACCCCTTGACTCAGCCTCTTTAAAAGAGGTATTATTTGAGTTTTCTTAATTTGACTATAAGATAAGAAGCTTAGCAGTACATGGCAAATAGGTATGTTTTTAGAATTAATGGAAGTATTTTAGATAATGCACTTTGTATTTATCCCAATACATACTAAATTAACAGTTATTTGGTATCATTTATTTTTATATTCCCTGCAATGGAAAGTATGTTTTGTATATGATGGGCATTTAATAAGCATTTCTTTGAGTAGAACCATATTCTGATATCAATAATCTGAGAGATTTATGTATGACTTTCTAGGTCTGGGAAAGGAGTATATTCTGAAAGGAGAATCTTTTTAAAGATATTTTTTATTTCAAGACAGAATTTTTCTAGAAATATTTGAGACAGCATGATAGAAGAGCATCTATTAGATAGAAAATGCTGAGATTTATAGCCAGAAGCCAAACAGCAGCTGCAAAATATTCTGAAAACTTACTGCCCCACACATTTGGAACTAAGCTGACCAGCAGGCTTAGACAATATATTTATATGTACTTCCAATGTAAGCATACTGGTATCCTTTGCACCTTAAGTAGATTTCTTTCCCTTCTTAGTCTTTGATAGTTTGGAGGGAAAAGAAAATAACTTCACAGTGCCATTTTATAGTTTTATTGCTTAGGTATTTCATTCGACTTCTTCAGGCTCAGCTTCCAAAGATTCATTCATCTAAATCAGCCTTAGGCTTCACTTATCTCCAATCCCCCCAAATCATGTTCAAACCGATGTCATGAAGCAGTGATCTCACTTTAAATTTACTTAACCTTCCATTTCAGAAGTTACAATGTGATTTTTTTATTTTGCTCAAGCAATCACAAATTTTAAGTTTCTTTGAGTTTGTTCTTCAGTGAAAGCCTTCAGGATGCACTTAGAAAAATCCATTACAAGCAAGAGTGGCAAGCAAACAGGAAACATTTCCTCAGTGTCTGTGTGGTGAAATCCCATGGCTTACCCACCTTGTTGAACTGTTCATGACATTCAAATTTTCAAAATTACTCATCACTAGGACTGTAGCTTCCATTCTCTTTTAGCTTATATTTTCTCTTTCAGATGGGCCTATACATGACTCTCATGAATTTTCATCAAATCATATATCAGTTATAATTCCTCTATTTCTTGACATTTCTCAATCTGAATTTAGCTGATTAATAAGTGAGTTAAACTGCTTTACATAATTTTATTTTCAAATGCTTAAATTTTATGAAAATATAAGCACCACATGAAGCATTTACAAAGGATGTATAGAGTAAAATATTTCTGTACAGTGAAATATGAATTTCTATTTTTTCTTTGTGTGTAGTAGAAAAAATACTAGTTATTCAAGTGGCAAAAAAGGTCAAATAATGTGACTCAAAATAGTTTCCTAATATAACTCTAAATTCTCTAAGACAAGGGAAGAGTAAAAATGTGTCCTCTGGAACACTATGAGCAAGGTTAAACATACCTCTTTGTGCAAAGAATTATTTTGTACAGATGGCATGTTGGTTTGGCCTGTAAAAAAGATATACATTTATTAGCTGTTTCTTATCATCTCTCCCATTTAAAACACTTTGAGGAGAAGCATCTAAAATGGGAATTTTTGCCTTTGTCAATGTTATACAACAAAATTCTCCTGTTCTATATTTATTCAGATAAGGCAACCAGAGATTTGTGTATGTCTACCTATGTATTATTGCTATTAACAAGTATAAGAATCAGGTTTTAATATCTTTTGGAAGACTTACAGTGGGGATAAAAACAAAGTTGATCTACAGCCAAAATAGAATGGTAATTAATTGCACAAATTCATAACCAGGAATCAAAAGATGATGATAATCTTGAGATAGAATGGAATTAATATGATAAATATATCAACTATACTTGAATTTAAAAAATTTTAAAAAGAGAACGGAAATCCCAGGACTATGCCTACTGCTATACAATAAAACTAGTAGGAAAAAGCAGTTGGAAGCTCAACCAGCCATGATGACATAAATTGAAGAAGGAAGAAGCAAGATTTTCCATGCCAACTTTTTCATTCTTTACCATTACTGTTGTTCCCTTAGGAGATTGCTTTCCTTGGAACTGCTACTAGAAAAGCAGTGTACTATCATAGAGAAGCAGTGGCTCCGATCTGAGTCCTAACTGCCACATTCTGGTCATGTTGTGCCCAAGTTACTCATTTGCAAAATTATATCATTGCGCCAGTCCAATCTACCTCAGTAAATTGTTATAGCAATCAAGCGATATGTAATATATGCAGATTACAAATTCCTATAAACATGAGTAATTTTTACTCTACAAAGAGTTTTTCCTGATATCAAATCTTAGTACTTTAGACCTTTTAAGTTCAAGGAAATAATTAAGCATTATGCAAATATACTAGGGCATTGTGACTGTTTTGTAAATGCTTTTATCATGATCCTCATCTTTAGTTAGCTTCCCCACAAACTTGTGTGGGCTTGGCTGTGTTATTTGTTTACATAAATGTGATGTGAGTGGACATGACAAAATCAGAATCTTCAAATGTTCTTTTACATTTGGTCTTGCTCTCTTGATCTTCTGCCATCACCATGAAAAGAGCCTTGCCCCCCTCCAGCCCAGATAGTCTGTTGGTCTCTGAAGAATTAGGGGTATGCACAGCAGACCTAAACCTAAGCTGAGGCCTGGAGCCAAGCTCAAATGAAACCAGCCTAAATCAATTGAAGGCCAGACAATGCAGATGTTTAAGTAGGAAAAAAAAATGACGCTTGTTAAAAGCCACAGAGTGGGAGGCACCTGGGTGTCTCAGTGGCTTAAGCATCCAACTCTCGATTTCGGCTCACATCATGATCTCAGTGTCGAGAGATCAAGTCCTGTATGGGCATATATATATATATATATATATATATATATGATGGGCCTACATATATATATATATATATATATATATATATATATAGAGAGAGAGAGAGAGAGAGAGAGAGAGAAAGCCTCAGAGTAGGATGGCTTCTTAAGCAAAATTATGTTGAGTATAGTTTAATCTGGGCTTGCCACATTATAAAGTCAATATGTAGAAAATCCAAATGAGTCACACTCTTAGAGATTTAAAAAAATCAAAAAATCATTGAACATCTAGATTTCTTTTTAAAAAAGATTTTACTTATTTATTTGAGAGAGAGAGAGAGCAACCATGAGTGGGGGGAAGAGCAGAGGGAGAGGGAGAAGCAGACTCTCCACTGAGCAGGGAGCCCGAAGCAGGACTCGATCCCAAGACCCTGGAATCACGACCTGAAGGAAGGCAGACACTTAATTGACTGAGCTACCCAGACACACTGATAGGTTGCTTTTTAATTTTCAATTCCACTTCTAGGCATTTATCTTAATAAAATGAAAACAATGTGAAGAGGTATATGCACCTCTATGTTCACTGCAGAATTATTTACAAAAGCCAAGATATGGAATCAACCTAAGTGCCCACTGATAGATGAATGGATAGATACACACACACACACACACACACACACACACACACACACACTCAGAGGAATATTACTTAGTCATAAAGAATAATGAAATCTTGCCATTTGTGACAACATGCATGGACCTAGAGGTCATTACGCTAAGAGAAGTAAGTCAGAGAAAGACAAATACTTTGATTTTACTTGTATGTGGAATCCCCCACCCCCAAAAAACAAATGAATAAATAAAACAAAACAGAGCCAAAAATGCAGGGAAAAACTGTTGGTTGCCAGAGTGGAGAGGGGTGGGGGGACAGGCAAAAGAGGTGAAGGGGTTTAAGAGGTACAAACTTCCAGTTGTAAAATAATTAAGCTAATGTAATGTACAGTTTAGGGAATATTGTATTGCAATATTTTGTATGGTGATAGATGGTAACTAGACTTATTGTGGGGACCATTTCATAATTTATGAAGACATCAAATCACTATGATGTATGCTTGAAACGAATAGGATATTGTTTGTCAATTATACCTCAATCAAAAAAAAAGAGGGAGGCCTTAACCTAACTATGACTAGAGCCACCCTCAATCAAGCCCATTCAGGAAAAGATGACCCCTTCCCCCAGACACACTTCATTTGTATGAATGAGATACAAATGCTTATTATTAGAAACCATTTTGGGGGTTAGTTTGCTTTAATTATTTTTTTTTAATATTGCAAGTATGTCATTTTTTAAGTTTTTATTTAGATCCCATTTGTTAACATATAGTGTAATATTGTTTTAGGTGTACATTTTAGTGATTTAACACTTCCATATAACACTGGGTGTTTCACAGGATTATTCAAAAAAATCACTGATAGAAGTATAATTCATAGACTAAAATTATATAAATCTGAAGCAATCTGAAGGATTTCAATGGTTGACCTACAGAATGAGCTAGAAATTTGCCCATGGTGCCAACATGCCATGTGCTGGTGTGAAGCGTGCACCTAAGTTTCAAGGAGCAGGGCATGTTTCAGAAACAGTGTATATTTCTCTTTTAGGCTTTTTAAATTCTGTCAGCTTTCCTTACCATAATGGCTCCTTAGTCTTCCTAGTGGAATAATTTTCTTAATAAGTTGCTTTTTGGTGACAACATTGTAAACTGTATGAAGAAATAGGCATCATAGAACCATGACTGCTGTGTTGAATGTTTTCTTAAAACAATCCAAAAAATATTAATTGAAGCTCCTACATAATAAGTAATATCAATTTCATGGAGTTAATGGGCTGAAGTAAAACAGACATTACATTACATTTACTAAACTAAATACTTAAATATACTTTCGCACTCACAGCACAAGCATGATTTCAGAAATGGAGAGGTTGTTCCAAAAGCCTAAAAATAAAGTTAAGAATAAGATCAATATATTTTTTATTGTTACTTATTTTTTTTCAGTGTTCTAAGATTCATTGTGCAATTCCCACACCCAGTGCTCCATGCAGTAGGTGCCCTCAGTACCCACCACCAGGCTCTTATGTCCGCCCACCCCTCCCCTCCAAGTCCCTCAGTTTGTTTCTGTACCCAAAGTCTCTCTTGTTTTGTTTCTCTCCCTGAATTACCCTACTTCCCATTTACTTTCCTTCTCCTACTGTCTTATATATTACCCCTTATGCACCACAAGTAACTGAAAGCATGTGATACTTGACTTTCTCTACTTGGCTTACTTCAGTCAGCATAATCTCTTCGAATCCAGTCCCTGTTGCTACAAAAGTTGGATATTCATCCTTTCTGATAGAGGCGTAGTATTCCATTGTATATATATACCATATCTTCTTTATCCATTCATCTGTTGAAGGGCACCTTGGTTCTCTTAATAGTTTGGCGATTGTGGCCATGGCAGTGATGAACATTGGGGTACATATGGCCCTTCTTTTCACTACATCTGTATCTTTGGGGTAAATGCCCAGTAGTGCAATTGCAGGGTTATAGGGTAACTCTCTTTTTAATTTTTTAAGGAATCTCCACACTGTTTTCCAAAGCGGCTGCACCAGCTTGCATTCCCACCAACAGTGTAAGAGAGTTCCCCTTTCTCCGCAGCCTCTCCAACACTTGTTGTTTCCTGACTTGTTAATGTTGGCCATTCTGACTGCTGTAAGGTGGTATCTCAGTGAGGTTTTGATTTGAATTTCCCTGATAGCTAGGGACGATGAACATTTTTTCATGTGTCTGTTAGACATTTGTATGTTTTCTATGGAGAACTGCCTCTTCATGTCTCTTGCCCATTTTTTGATGTGTTCATCTTCTTTTTGGGGGTTGAGTTTGAGTAGTTCTTGATAGATCTTGGACACCAGCCCTTTGTCTGTAGTATCATTTGCAAATATCTTCTCCCATTTTGTGGGTTGCCTCTTTGTATTGTTGACTGTTTCCTTTGCTGTACAGAAGCTTTTTATTTTGAGGAAGTCCCAGAAGTTCATTTTCGCTGTGGTCTCCTTTGCCTTTGGAGACATGTCTTGAAAGAAGTTGCTGTGGCCAATGTCAAAGAGGTTACTGCCTATGTTCTTTTCCAGGATTTTGATGGATTCCTGCCTCACATTGAGGTCTTTCATCCATTTTGAGTTTGCCTTTGTGTGTGGTGTAAGAGAATGGTCTAGTTTCATTCTTCTATATGTAGCTGTCCAATTTTCCCAGCACCATTTATTGAAGAGACTGTCTTTTTTCTACTGGATATTTTTTCTTGCTTTGTCGAAGATGATTTGACCATAGATTTGTGGGTCCATATCTGGAGTCTCTACTCTGTTCCATTGGTCTCTCTATCTGTTTTTGTGCCAGTACCATGCTGTCTTGGTAATCACAGCCCTGTAATAAAGCCTGAAGTCAGATAACGAGATGCCCCCAGCTTTGTTTTTCTTCTTCAGCAATTCCTTAGCGATTCGGGGTCATTTTTGGTTCCATATAAATTTTAGGATTATTTGTTCCAACGCTTTGAAGAATGTTGGTGGAATTTTGATCGGAATGGCATTGAAAGTATAGATTGTTCTGGGCAGTATAGACATTATGACAATGTTTATTCTTCCAATCCATGAGCATGGAATAGTCTTCCATCTTTTTGTGTCTACTTCAGTTACTTTCCTGAGTGTTCTGTAGTTTCTCGAGTACAGATCCTTGACTTCATTGGTTAGGTTTATTCCTAAGTATCTTATGGATTTGGTGCTATACTAAACGGAATCGATTCTCTGATATCCCTTTTTATATTTTCATTGTTAGTGTATAAGAATGCAATTGATTTCTGTGCATTGATTTTGTATCCTGCCACATTACCGAATTGTTGTATGAGTTCTAGTAGTTTGGGGGTAGAGTCTTTTGGGTTTTCCACATAGAGTATCATGTCATCTGCAAAGAGAGAGAGTTTGACTCCTTTGCCAAGCTGGATACCTTTTATTTCTTTCTGTTGTCTGGTTGCTGTAGCTAGGACTTCTAACACTATGTTGAACAGTAGTGGTGAGAGTGGGCATCCTTGTCTTGTTCCTGATCTCAGAGGGAAGGCTGTCAGTTTTTCCCCGTTGAGAATGATATTCGCTGTGGGTTTTTCGTAGATAGATTTTATGAGGTTGAGAAAGGTTTCCTCTATCCCTATACTTTGAAGAGTTTTGATCAGGAACAGATGTTGTATTTTGTCAAATGCCTTTTCTGCATCAATTGAGAGTACCATGTGGTTCTTCTCTCTTCTCTTATTGATTTGTTCTATCATGTTGATTGATTTGCGAGTGTTGAACCACCCTTGCATCCCTGGGATAAAACCCACCTGGTCATGGTGGATAATCTTTTTAATGTATTGTTGGATCCTGTTGGCAAGGATCTTGTTGAGAATCTTGGCATCCATATTCATCAACGATATTGGTCTGAAGTTCTCCTTTTTGATGGGGTCTTTGTCTGGTTTGGCGATTAGAATGATGCTGACTTCACAGAAAGAGTCTGGAAGTTTTACTTTCGTTTCTATTTTTTGAAAGAGCTTCAGGAGAATAGGTGTTATTTGTTCTTTGAATGTTTTGTAGAATTCCCCAGGGAATCCGTCTGGTGTTGGACTCTTGTTTTGGGGGTGGTTTTTGATGACTGCTTCAATCTCATTACTAGATATAGGTCTATTCAAAGTGTCAATGTCTTCCTGTTTCAGTCTTGGAAGTTTATAGGTTTCTAGGAATGTATCCATCTCTTCTAGGTTGTTAAACTTATTGGCATATAATTGTTGATAGTAATTTCTGATGATTATTTCTATTTCCTTTGTGTTAGTCGTGCTCTCTCCCCTTTCATTCATAATTTTATTAATTTGGGTCTTCTCCCTTTTCTTTTGGATTAGTATGGCCAATGGTTGATCGATCTTATTGATTCTTTCAAAGAACCAGCTTCTAGTTTCATTGATGGTTTCTACTGTATCTCTAGTTTCTGATTCATTCATCTCTGCTCTAATCCTAATTATTTCCTGCCTTGTGTGGGGGTTTGGTTTAATTTTTTCTTGATTTTCCAGTTCTTTGAGGTATAATGAGAGTTGGTGTATTCGGGATTTTTCAATTTTTTTGAGTGAGGCTTGGATGGCTATGAATTTCCCCCTTAGGACTGTCTTTGCTGTATCCCATAGGTTATGGATTGGTGTATCTTCATTCTCATTGGTTTCCATGAAGTGTTTCAGTTCTTCTTTGATTTCCTGGATGATCCACAGATTTTTGAGCAGGATCCTCTTTAGCTTCCAGGTGTTTGATTTTCTTCTGAACTTTGTATGGTGGGTGAGTTCCAGTTTCATGGCATTGTGGTCAGAGAATATGCAGGGAATAATCTCAATCTTCTGGTATCGGTTGAGCCCTGATTTGTGACCTAGTGTGTGGTCTATTCTGGAGAAAGTTCCATGTGCACTCGAGATGAATGAGTATTCTGCTGTTTTAGGGTGGAATGTTCTGAATATATCTATGAGATCCATCTGGTCCAATGTGTCATTCAAGGCTCTTGTTTCTTTGTTGATTTTCTGTTTAGATGATGTATCCATTGCTGAGAGTGGTGTGTTAAGATCTCCTACAATTAATGTATTTTTTCAATATGATTCTTTATTTTGCTTAACAGTTGGCTTATGTAGTTGGCAGTTCCCATGTTGGGGGCATAAATATTTACAATTGTTAGATCTTCTTGGTGTATAGACCCTTAGAGAATGATGTAGTGTCCTTCTGTGTTTCTGCCTACAGGCTCTGGATTAAAATCCAATTTGTCTGATATGAGAATCGCTACCCCAGCTGTCTTTTGGGGTCCGTTGGCATGAAAGATGGTCCTCCATCCCCTCACTTTCAATCTGGAAGTGTCTTTAGATTTAAAATGTGTCTCTTGTAAACAGCATATGGATGGGTCCTGTCGTTTTATCCAGTCTGCAACCCTGTGCCTTTTTATTGGAGCATTCAGGCCGTTCACATCTATTATTGATAGATATGTTTGTATTGACATCATGTTGCCTGTGAAGTCCATGTTTCTATAGATTACCTCTGTAAATTTTTGTTCTAGTTCACTCTTGTGTTCATTTCTCTCTCTTTTTTTAAAGATTTTATTTATTTGACAGAGAGAAACACAGCCAGAGAGGGAACACAAGCAGGTGGAGTGAGAGAGGGAGAAGCAGGCTTCCCACAGAGCAGGAAGCCTGATGTGGGACTCGATCCCTGGTCTCCGGGATCATGACCTGAGCCGAAGGCAGTCGCTTAACTGACTGAGCCACCCAGGTGCCCCTGTTCATTTCTCTTTTATAGAGCCCCTGTTAGTATTTCTTGTAGTGCTGGCTTGGTGGTTGTATAATCTTTTAGACTCTCGCAGTCCTGGAGGATCTTTATTTCTCCTTCCATTCTGAAAGTCAACCTTGCTGGATAAATTATCCTTGGTTGTATATTTTTGGTCATGCAATTTCCTGAATATTCCTTGCCAGCCCTTTCTGGCTGGCCAGGTTTCTGTGGAAAGGTCTGATATTATTCTGATGGTCCTCCCTCTATGGGTAAGTGATCGCTTTCCCCTAGCTGCCCTTAAGAAATATTCTTTGGTTTTATGATTCACAAATTTCAAAATTATGTGCCTGGAGGTTTTTCTGGCCTCATTGTTCTTGGGGGGTGTCCTCTTTGCCTCTAGGACACAAACATTTGTTTCATTCTCCATATTCGGGAAATTTTCATCCATGATTTGTTCAACAATATCTTCTAGGCTTCCCTTGGGGATTCCAATAATTCTGATATTGGAGCATTTCATGGCATCATTTATTTCCCTTATTCTGTTTTCATGGGATTTTAACTGTTGGTCCAAGACTTCTCTTGCTCCTCCTTCTTAATCTATCTGTCTTCTAAATCACTGATACAGTCTTCAGCTTCACTTACTCTAGCTGTTAGCATATTTAAATTAGATTACATCTCATTAACAGCCTTTCTAGGCTCAGCTTTCAATTCTGTTATTAGGGCTTCCATTTTGAGACTAATGTTCTTTTCCAAATTAGCTATTGCTTGGATGATTGCTGGCTGAATTCCATTTCTGTCACATTGCTTATGTTCATTTCCAGTAATTCTGTGCCCAAGGTTGCACTCTCAGGGTTCTTCTTCTGTTGGATGTTCCCCCTCCGAGTCATTGTCATGAGGAGTGGTTGAGGGGGTGTATAGCTAAATATATCAGCCACTATCCAGATGAATTGGTCGCTGGAAGGTTTTGGAGCAATCAGAATTCACCATCGAAAAGGAAGAAGAAAGAAAAAAGAGCAAGGAAGAAAGGAACCAGGAAAAGAAGGCCCTGCCAGATTGGGGCCCAGTGGTAGGATTTATATGGTACAAAACTACTACAGGGTAAAGAAAAAGGCTATCAAGTGTAAATGAAGAGATCAAAAAGTGAAGCCCAACATGAATGACCCCCAAGACCAGTACTTATATAATACAAAAGCAAAAACAATTACACAGAAACACTGACAGACTAGAGGGGGAAGGTGAGGGCAGACACTCCTTAAAGGCAAGGAAAGTGTTTCAGATCCTCCCGAGTTTGTCTTGTTATTGTTGGAGGAGCCCATTTTTCTAAAGATATAGGGAGATTAGAACTGGTTGTATATAGGGGTAGTATCGAATAGGGATGTAGGAATACCTTGAAGCTTATAACTATGTGTACATGTAAAAGAAAAAATAAAGGAAAGAAGAGAGAAGAAAGGGAAAAGACAGATAAAACAAACAAGCAAACAAGAGGGAACAAGAACAACAGAAAATGCAGGAATGTGTTTGAAAAAATTTCAAGGTAAAAAATTGTTATGGAGTGTTGTATTGAGTATCACGTTGTGATAAAAAGTGGGTTAAAAATTAAAAGAACAAAAACCATGAGAATGAATTTTTAAGTTTAAAATGGAAACTTTAAAAGTAAAAATAGAAAAAGTTAAAAAAGCAAATAAGGCGATAAACTGTATCAATAAAGTGTATAGTTTTGGGGGCAGTACCAGGAGTTTAGTAAATTGTCTTTCTGAGCTTCTGGCTTGCCTTCTGTGGGCGGGGTCTGCCGCCTTGCTGTTTTCAGTCCCTTCTACCTGGGCTGTGTCTCTCTGCCCCCTTCCTAGGGACTGGAGTCTATCGTAACCAGGTTGTCAGGGTTCAGTTTTCTGAGGGGGGGGGTGTTCTTTTATGGCCTTTTTCAGCTGCTGAGGAAGTCAGGTCAGAGCAAGATGTCTGCACCCAGGCCTCCTTTCCAGAGAGAGCTCCTAATTAGCAACCCTCTGGATGATGGGGAGGGGGGCCCTGCCCAGCCTCCCCCTTGGCTGCTTGTCACAGATGGGCAGGTGCAGATGCTGGTTTGATTTCTGTCCAAAGCCCCTGACTGTTGTTTCACTCCCACACCATGAAATCGCAACTGATTTTGGGTCGCATGACCTTTTCTCTGCCCAGGGAGTCTGTGTGACCCCCAGGCAAGAGGGAGTGCGGGTCCCATGGCCCCGCACGTCCCATGGAAGTCTGCAAAATCGCCTTCATGGGGGGTCCATGCCACGGGGTGGAGAGAAGCGGGAGGGAAAAGCAGCTGAGGAAAGGAAAAAAAAAAAGCGGTGGATAGACTCTGGAGCTCCTGGTTCCGCTGAGTTCCCTCCCTCACACCACAAAGGGTGCACTTTCTCTCCTCTGATCCCCGTTTTCCCGGCTGCAGCAGGGGAAACATAGACTCCGCGCCGCCTGCTCTGGTGCGTTCCCGGCTCTGCCTCGCTTTTAATCAGGCCATAGTCTGCTGTTGTTCCCCGAACACAGAGCACTTTAGTGCTGGGGTATTGTCCTCCAATGAGTCGCCTCTGCGGGCTTCCTCCTCCGTGCCCCTTGTCTTAGGGGTAACCCTCCAATCACTCTCACTTGTTTCTACTTCTTTGCCGATGGTCCTTGTACCTCCTGGTGATCCAGAAGTGCGAAATATCACATTTCAGGCTGATTTCATGGGTGCTCACAGTGTTCCTGTAGTGTTTTTTGCAGGAATTGAGCTCACTTCAGGGGACCCCCTGAAATGCGGTCACCTGGCCTTCCGCCATCTTCAAGCTCCAATATATTTCTTTTTTTTAAAGGTTTTATTTATTTATTTGACAGAGAGAGATCACAAGTAGGCAGAGAGGCAGGCAGAGAGAGGGGAGGAAGCAGGCTCCCTGCTGAGCAGAGAGCCCAATGTGGGCCTCAATCCCAGGACCCTGAGATCATGACCTGAGCCAAAGGCAGAGGCTTTAACCCACTGAGCCACCCAGGTGCCCCAAGATCATTATACTTCTATAGAATATATAATCAAAATAAAGACAATAAAAGTACCTGTTGCTTTTCCAAAAATCTAGGTGTTATTTGTAATATACCTTCACTTTAACACTGTAACTCTGAAGCAAAATAATATTAGTGGAAGCTGATGTTTTATTTAAATTAAGTGAAATATGTAAGTTTAATAGACTTACCAATTTTAGTTTTGGCAAAGTTAGGATAATAATCTAAGTCAGATAGGAAATAGACTTGAATAGGTTTTTCTGTGCAAACTATAACATTATAAACATTTCCATTTGTTGTACTTATTTACCTTTTAAATGCTAGCATAAAATAAAAGCAATGTACTAAACATGTTCTCTAAACTTTGCTAATCTGGGAACAAACTGTAACTTCTGCTTAAATAATTCTCAATTCTTAATCAAGTTGCAAATTCTATATTGACACAGAGAAAACACCCCTCCGCCAAACCGATAGTTTTGCTTTTGAGAATACCTGTTCAACATTGGCAATTGAGTATAAAATTATCTGAACCACAAAGATTTATTAATTTGATAGATTTATCAAGCATTTCCTGAAATTTGATAGCATTATTTCAGAAACACACATCTGGCTAGGAATTATAAGTAAAAAATTAGTATCAATAAATAATAAAAACACGTACAATTATTATGCATGTACAGCCAATTTGGGATAATACTGCTGTAGAAAACCTGGCACAAAAATTGACTAACTTTGACAAGTATCCAAAAATCTTATTTTAAGGATTAGTAGAGAAGATAGTTAAAAAGAGTTTGTTTTTTTAAAAAAAACATAAGTTACAAAAAGATCAATTTTAATAGAAACATAAAATATTAATATTTTAATGAGCTTAAGATGTTACATTCCTTTTGTCCAATTATTGCCTAATTATTTGAATTCAAGCATATATATGATCAGACTTTTTTCTATCCTTTAATTCCTCAAAGGCTGTTCTAAAATAAATCACGTGGTTGGACTTAGTGAATTTTCTGGTAATAATTGTGTCTAAATCCCTGGAGCTGAAACTTAATGCCATTGCAGGGATGCAAATGGATGCCGTCTCTATGTAAGACCTGTCCACACATGAAGTGCAGGACGGGCTTTCAAGACATCATTTCAACTGAGAATTACAGTAACAGGCCTTGAGCTATACAGTGTCACTGAAATGAAGTTTAACTAAATCATTATAGGAAAACTGAATAAACCAGGGTAATATTTTCATTTAGTGATAAAAACAACATACTTTTATTATATCTTATATAAAAAGAGTTGTTTTGTTTTTGTAAAGAGAAAACCATTATTCATTTGGTTGGTTGGTTGGTTGTTAAAATATTGAACCAACCAGCTACGGAGAAAACTTGCAGCATTAATGTTTGATCCATTTTTCCCCTGCTCATCCAGATCTGTGAACTTTCCTTCTACTTAGAAAACAAAATCAAGTTGCTGTGAAGAAAAGTAAGATTGCCACAAAAATGTTCAGTTTTTATCCTAGATCACAGATAGTAATTTTATGAACTTAGATCACAGATCATAATTTTGAAAGTCAAACTTTCATTTTTAAGACAGGGATTGCTTAGATAAAAGGTACTTGACAATCAAAAGCCTGATATTTGAAAAACCTTGAGTTGATGCCACTTCAAAAGACTCATTAACCTTTAGGAAGAGATGGAGGAGACTCCCTGAGCTGGAAAAGAAGTGTGTTGTTGTTGCAACAAGACTGTATAGGACCACATACCTGGTGAGGAAGAAACCAGACGGAGTGAAGGAAAGGTGGGAGAGGAGGTTAGGTGCAGAAAGACTACAGGGCACTACTATTTCTATCACCAAAAAGTTGCACAAATGTGAACTGGTGCTTGCATACTATATGTTATCACAGGCCCTTTAGTGAGGCTCAGCTAGAATGAGTGGCGACATTCACAGTTTTTATCACCGTTGTTTTTATCACTGTTTATCACCATCCATGATAGCTCTTTGCATTACTTGAAGGTTTGATCACTGGAATTAGAGGTACACATGACTGATTCACTTGTTCAGCCCTGTTTCATCTGCCTACACAAGCAAATCTCTCTGTGTAACAAGTCACACTTGCAAGGCTTCCAAAACAGAGGGTGGGATCCTGAATATCCAGATGGGGCAAAGCGGCAATGGTTATGACTGTTTGTAAGGGAAACCATTTCTACATTTTCCAGCCCTCGTATTTGTATGAACCCAAAGCAGTGGGTAAAATTTACTACGGTTCCACTTGTAGTTACTTGTTTTATGTACTACCATACAAGTGAATGACTCATGTGGTAATCAGGCAGCATCAAGAGGAGAGTGGGTACTCATCTGTGATAGATTGTTTTCAGGTGGAAATATGATTGTGGAAAGATGAGTAAGAACTTTCTGGTTTTGAGCCAGAATATTGGTTCAGGTGGGTATACCTAACATAAAAAAAGAACGATATTTAAAGCACCAACATACTAAAAACCTAACTAGTCTTTATGGATTAATTGTGGGATTAATGATGAGGACTTGAGGAAGGTCTACCGGAGAAATGGGGAATTTCTACATCATCAAGGTGTTTGTATCATTTTATTCGATTTTATGGGATGCCATTGAGGAATGTTAAAGAGGTGAATGAAATGATAAGATTTGCATTTTAGAAAGATCCCTTAAATCAAAGATGTTTAGACAGAAGGAAAACCATTGAAATGTTATAGCCCTTGAGTTTTGTTTGAATTTTAAGTAAAGCAGAGATTTGTTATCCTTTTGGATATATGTGTAAGTTACAACTGAGAGAATTCTGCAATCAATCCTTTTAATATTTTGCAATAATTTATTTTTTATATTTTTATTAGTATCATTTTTTTCATTACCAATTTTTTGGCCTTTTTGTCAACCTTTAGTTCTTGTGAAACATAAAGTGTTAACTTTTCCATGTAGTACATACCCACCCATATGCTGACAGGCCTGAGGAGAAGATACTATTAAGTGGTCAATAAAGAAGTTGTTATGGTGCCTGGGTGGCTCAGTGGGTTAAAGCCTCTGCCTTTGGCTGGGGTTGTGATCTCAGGGTCCTGGGATCGAGGTCCGCATCAGGCTCTCTGCTCAGCGGGGAGCCTGTTTCCCCTGCTCTCTCTGCCTGCCTCTCTGTCTACTTGTGATCTCTCTCTCTGTGTCAAATAAATAAAATCTTTAAAAAAAAAGGTGCTTTGCTAGCTGCTTTTAATTTATAACTGCCTAAGTGATACTTACTATCACTTTTTCACTACTATAGTGAAATAGGAACAAAAACTCAGCTACTCTAATGAAGGATAAACAGGTTTAGGTTTTGTAGGAAATATATGGTAGTGTTCATTTTTCAGCCTGAAGGAATTGTATATTTCATCTTGGACCACAATCAGAAAATAAACTTTTCCTACCAAAGGATTTTAAACATTCCTTCAAATGGTACAGCACATGAAAAATACTTTTTGTTCTGGTGAAGTAGTGAAGGAATACAGCACATGTACATAGGACACCAAGTTCTTAAGATAGGAAAAAAAAAACATTTACAGAGTCACAAAGACAGAAATATCAGGAATAATTGCTTGTGAGAAGAGGGCAGAATAACAACAAACCAGAATATCCTCATAGAAGAATCAACAGAACATAAGAACATAAGATAAGAAACAAGGAATCAAGATTGTATCATAAAAAATCTCAACCTTAAGGGTACCTGGGTGGTTTAGTCAGTTAAGTGTCTGGCTCCTGATTTTGGCTCAGGCCATGCTCTCCAGTTCCTGGGATCTAGCCTTGCATTGGGCTTGATGCTCAGTGTAGAATCCACTTAGGATTTTCTCTCTCCCTCTGTCTCTGCCCCTGCCCCTGCTTGTGCTCCCAATCTTGTTCTAAAATAAATAAATAAAATCTTTTTAAAAAACCCTCAACTTTTAGGGGCGCCTGGGTGGCTCAGTTGGTTGAGCGACTGCCTTCAGCTCAGGTCATGATCCCAGAGTCCCGGGATCGAGCCCCGCATTGGGCTCCCTGCTCGGCGGGAAGCCTGCTTCTCCCTCTCTCACTCCCCCTGCTTGCGTTCCCTCTCTGGCTGTGTTTCTCTCTGTCAAATAAATAAATAAAATCTTTAAAAAAAAAAACCTCAACTTTTAGTTACTCTAGGTCAAGAACATTCAGTTGCTCCTTAGTGAGGGGTAACAGTGAATGTCAATGAAAACTGGATTGGAAGGTATTCCATCTTGCTATTTCTAGGTAAGGCCAGATTAAGCTATTTCTCTTTAATGGAGGTTTTGTTAGTCCCAACAAATTCTTTGTTGTCTTTTTATAAATCTTTTAGTTAAACATGCCATCCAAATATTGTCCCAAATAGATGTCTGGATTGGGGGTTCCCTTTTGACTTTTAGTAAAGATTATGATTCCCAAGGAGGAAGCATGGTAAATCATATTCTTCATAGATTTTTTAATAAAGCAGATTATTTCATATTATTCTTAAATTATATGACCATTCTATATGATAAAATTTGTACCAACAATTTAAAGAAAAAAATGAAGTTCATTTCTTTTTACTTTCTTTTTTTTAATTATGTTATGTTAGTCACCATACAGATTGCACAGAACACTGGGTGTTATACACAAACAGAAAAAAATGAAGTTCAGAAAGAATTGTGCATCTTAATCAAAACCACACATCCAGTAAGTGGTAGAGATCAGAGATAAATATAAAACAGGCTAATTGTAGATCACATTTTTTCTACACTAATTTTATCTAGTTATGCATCCTATTTGTGAATGTTCTCTTAAACTCCTTATTCAATTGCAAGTGGTAATGGTGTGGGAAAAGGATACATAAAGATATAAGAGAAAATATATTAGTTCATTTATTCATTCAACAAATACTTAGTGCCCACTGTATACCAGTTTCAGTCTAAAAGACCATCCTTGAGATTGTCCTCAAATGAACAGTGGATCCTGTGTAAGAGTTGGCATTTGCCAAAAACAGTGGGTGGGAACATCAAGCATATGAAACACAATCTTATGTGAGAATGAGATTTAGTGTTGAAGAGATATGCCAAAGTACACTGGGTTTCTTAGAAACTAAAGTTCACAGATTTTGATGGCATAATAAGATGTAGCCTTTTGTACATTTTCTTTAATGACTGTGTTCTTTCAGAGAGAGGATAAATATAGAGGTGCTGTAAGTCTGAAGTTTTGAAATGTCAATACTTTCCTGTTCTCTGTTAGTGCAAGGTAATGTAGTTTGAGTAATCATTTTTTTAAAGATTTTATTTATTTGACAGAGAGAAACACAGCCAGAGAGTGAATACAAGCAAGGGGAGAGTAAGGGAGGGAAAAGCAGGCTTCCCGCTGAGCAGGGAGCCCAGTGCAGGGCTTGATCCCGGGACTCTATCCTGGGACTCTGGGATCATGACCTAACTGCAGGCAGACTCTTAACGACTGAGCCACCCAGGTGTCCCTAGTCTGAGTAATCTTCTTGAATACTTCTTTGGACCAAATTCATTATTAAGTCAATCAATAAAAAATGTTTCAATGCCTATCTATGAAGACGCCATGAAAGAAGCCCAATTTTCTGAGTTAATGAAATAGCATGCATAGAGGTTGTCAAATTCTTAATTTTTCATTCAATACATTTTTTAGGTTTTAATTTAATTCTAGTTAGTTAACATACAGTGTAATATCAGTTTCAAGCACACAATTCAACACTTCTATACATCACTCATGCTCATCACAAGTGCCCTCCTTAATCCCCATCACCTACTTCACCCATCCCCTCACCCACCTCCCCTCTGGTAGTCATCAACTTGTTCTCTATAGTTAAGAGTCTGTTTTTTGGTTTGCCTCCCTTTTTCCTTCTCTTTTCCTTTGCACATTTGTTTTGTTTCTAAAATTCCACATATGAGTAAAATCATATGCTTTTTGTCTTTCTTTGACTTACTTCACTTAGCATACTACTCTCTAGCTCCATCTGTGTTGTGTCAAAAGGCAATATTTCATCCTCTTCTATGACTTGGTAATATTTCATTACACACACACACACACACACACACACACACAGACACACGGAGACCACTTCTTCTTTATCCTTTTATCAGTTGATGGACACTTGGGAGGTTTCCATAATTTAGCTACTATAATGCCACTATAAACATCAGCATGCATGTATCTTTTGAATTAGTATTTTTGTATCCTTTGGGTAAATACCTAGTAGTGTGTTCACTGGATTATAGGGCAGTCCTACTTTTAACTTTTGAGAAACCTCCATACTCTTCCAGAATGGCTGCACCAGTTTGCATTTCTATCAACAGTACAAGAGAGGTCCCCTTTCCTCACATTCTTGTGAATACCTCATGTTCCTTGTGTTGTTGATTTTAGCCATTCTGACAAGTGTGAGGTGGTATCTCATCATAGTTCTGATTTGTATGTCCCTGATTATCAGTGAAATTAAGCATCTTTTCATGTGTCTGCATGTTTTCTTGGGAAAAAAAATGTCTGTTCATGTTTTCTGTCCATTTTTAACTGAACTATTAATTTTGGGGGTATTCAGTTTTAGAAGTTCTTTATAATTTTGGATACAAACTCTTTACCAGATATGTCATTTGCAAATAGCTTCTCTCATTCTGTAGGATGCCTTTTAGTTTTGTTGATTGCTTCCTTTGCTGTGCAAAAACTTTTTATTTGGTGTCATCCCAATGATTTACTTTTGCTCATGTTTCCCTTGCCTCAGGAGACTTATCTAGAAAAAAGTTGCTATGGCTGATGTCAAGAGTCTGTGTTTTTCTCTAGGATTTTGATGATTTCCTATCTCACATTTAGGTCTTTCATCCATTTTGAATTTATTTCTGTCTATGGAGTAAGAAAGTGGTCCAATTTCATTCTTTTGAATGTTGCTGTTCAGTTTTCCCAGCACCATTTGTTGAAGAGATGCTCTTTTTCTCATTACATATTCTTTATTGCTTTATTAAAGATTAATTGGCTATATAGGTATGAACTCATTCCTGAGTTTTCTCATCTGTTCCATTGACCTGTGTCTACTTTTGTGCCAGTACCATACTGTTTTGATCCCTACAGCTTTGTAATATAACTTGAAGTCTAGAAATGTGATGACTCCGGTTTTGCTTTTATTTTCAAGGTTGCTTTGGCTGTTCAGGGTCTCTTGTGGTTCCATACAAATTTTAGGATTGTTTGTTCTAGCTCTGTGAAAAATGCTGTTGGTACTTTGATACAGATTGCCTTAAATGTGTGGACTTCTTTGGGTAGTATGGACATTTTAACAATATTTGTTCTTCCAATCCATGAGCATGGAATGTTTTTCCATTTCTTTGTGTCGCCTTCAACTTCTTTCATCAGTGTTTTATAGTTTCCAGAGTATAGGACTTTGACCTCTTTGGTTAGGTTTCTTCCTAGGTAGCTTATTGTTTTTGGTGCAATTGTAAATGGGGGTGATTCCTTAATTTTTCTTTCTGCTGCTTTATTACTGATATGTAAAATATGAAGAGATTTCTGTACATTGATTTTGTATCCTGTGAGTCACAGGATACAGAATTCTCTTATGAGGTCTAGCAGTTTTTCAGTGGAGTCTTTCAAGTTTTCTACATGGAGTATGATGTCTTCTGCAAATAGTAAAAATTTTACTTCTTCTTGGATGATCTGGATGTCTTTTGTTTCTCCTTATTGGATTGTTTTGTCTAGGATTTCTGGTACTATGTAAAATAAACATGGTGAGAGTGGACATCATTGCCTTTTTCCTCCTGACAATCCAGAAAAAGCTCTCAGTTTTTCCCCATTGAGGATAATATTAACTGAGGGTTTTTCATATATGGCCTTTATGTTGCAGAGGTATGTTCCCTCTAAATCGACTTCATAGGGCATTTTTTAAAACATTTTTTAAATTTATTTGACAGAGAGAAACAGAGCCAGAGAGGGAACACAAGCAGGGAGAGTGAGAGAGGGAGAAGCAGGCTTCCCACCGAGCAGGGAGCCCGACATGGGACTCGATCCCGTGTCTTCCGGATCATGACCTGAGCCAAAGGCAGTCGCTCAACCAACTGAGCCACCCAGGTACCCCTTCATAGGGCATTTTATCATGATATATTACAAAACTGTGATCACCAAGACAGCATGGTATTGGCACAAAACAGACACATAGATCAGTGGAACAGAATAGAGACTCCAGAAATGGAACCTCAACTCTGTGGTCAACTAATCTTTGGCAAAGCAGAAAAAAAATATTGAATGGAAAAATGCAGTCTCTTCAATAAATGGTGCTGAGAAAACTCGACAGCCACATGCAGAGAATGAAGCTGGACTGCTCCCTTACACCATACACAAAGATAAATTCAAAATGGATGAAAGACCTCAATGTGAGACAGGAATCCATCAAAATCCTGGAGATTCTCATTGACATCAGCCACAGTAACTTCTTTCAAGACACACTTGTAAAGGCAAGTGAAACAAAAGCAAAATGAACTTTGGGGACTTCATCAAGATACAAAGCTTCTGCAAAGCAAAGGAAACCATCAACAAAACAAAGAGGCAATTGAATTAATGGGAGAAGATATTTGCAAATAACACCACAGAAAAAGGGCTGAGATACAAGATCTATAAAGAACTTATCAAACTCAACACTCAAAAAACAAATAATCCAGTTGAGAAATGGGCAGAAGACATGAACAGACACTTGTCCAAAAAAGACATACAAATGGCTAACAGACACATGAAAATATGTTCAACATCACTAACAATCGGGGAAATATAAATCAAAACCACAGTGAGATACCACCTTAAACCAGTCAGAATGGCAAAAATTAACAAGGCAGGAAACCACAAATATTGGAGAGGATGTGGAGAAAGGGGAACCCTCATACACTGTTGGTGGGAATGTAAGCTGGTACAGCCACTATGGAAAATAACTCAAAAAGTTAAAACCAGAGCTACTCTATGACTCAGCAATTGTACTAGTAGGTATTTACCCCAAAGATAAAGATGCAGTGAAAAGAAGGGGCACATGCACCCCAGTGTTCATAGCATCAATGTCCACAATAGCCAAGCTGTGGAAGGAACCAAGATGCCCTTCAACAGATGAATCAATAAAGAAGATGTGGTCCATATATACAACAACTGAGTATTACTCAGCCATCAGACATGATGAATACCCACCTTTCATATTGACATGGATGGAACTGAAGAGGATCATGCTAAGTCAAATAAGTCAAGCAGAGAAAGACAATTACAATATGGTTTCACTTGTATGTGGAACATAAGGAATAGCACAGATCATAGGGGAAGAGAGGGAAAACTGAAGGCAGGGGACATCAGAGAGGGAGACAAACCATGACAGACTATGGACTCTGGGGAAAAAAACTGAGAGTTTCAGAGGGGACAACCAGGTGATGCATATTAAGGAGGGCATGTGTGGTGATGAGCACTGGGTGTTATATGCAACTAATGAATCAAACACTACATCAAAAACTAATGATGTACTATATAGTAGCTAACTGAACATAATAAAAAAACAGAACTGACTCAACATTTATTTATAGTAAGTCAATTCTATTTTATTAAAGCTTGTAAAATGCAAGTTTTGAATCATATTAAAAAACGCTGCAATAATCTTGCAATGAACACCCATAAATCCTCCATCTAGATTCTACATTATAATTTTCTCTACATGCTTTACCATGTATCTATCCATCCTCCTATCAGTCTGTCAGTTCTTATTTTTATGATAAAATTCCAGTGATGTTACAGACATTAGTACACCTTATTTTTAAACTCTTCAGCATGCATACTACTAACTTGAGGCCAATACTTTTTATGTCCTTTTCCTTACAACCTTATTCAGATGTAATTTACCTCTAGTAATTTGTATATTTTTAAAGCACACAATTTGTTGAGATTTTACATATGTATATATGTGATAACCCATCACTGCAATGAAGATAATAAAAATTCCCTTCACCCACAAAACTTTTTTCATCTTACTTCAAAATCCATCATCCTTCCACCTCCTAGACAACAGATGATCTGTTTTTTTGTCAATATAAATTATTTTGCCCTTTCTAGAATTTTATATGAATGGAACCATAAAATATAGACCATTTTATCTATCTACCTTCATTTAAAATAACATTATGGAAATTCATCCATGTTGTTATTTTGTTGATAGTTTGTTCCTTTTTATTCCAGAGTGTGTCTAAAGTGTGCTGTTATGTCACATGTAGATGTCTATAAAGTTTTATTAAAAATTTGCAGAAATTGGGGCACCTGGGTGGTGCAACTGGTTAAGCATCCAACTCTTGGTTTTGGCTCAGGTCATGGTATCAGGGTCGGGAGACTGACCCTGTGGTAGGCTCCATGCTCAGAGTAGACTCTGTTTGTGATTCTCTCTCTCTCCCCTTCTACTCCTCCCCACTATGTGTGTTCCCTCTCTCTCTAAAATAAATCTTTTTAAAAAACAAAACAAGATAAAAAACCCTGCAGGACTTTGCCCAAAGTAGATGTATCATTTTACACTCCTACTAATAGTGTAAAGTTCTGTTTGCTCCACATTCTCAACAGCATTTGGTATTGCCAGGCTTTTAAATCTTAGTTACTTTGGTAGGTTTCTGGTGGCATCTCATTTAAAGTTAATTTGAATTTCCCTAATAATTTCCCAAATAATGTATATTAATGGTGAATATCTTTTCAACTGAATATTGGTCATTCCTATATCATTTTTTGTGAAGTGTCAGCTCAGATCTTTTGTTCACATTTAAATTTTATTACTTGTGTCTTTATTATTGATTTATAAGAATTCTATATATATTCTGGCTATCAGTGAGTTAACAGATATTTGCTGGGTGACTATTGTCTTGTGATTTGTAAGTTGTCTATTCATTTCATTAACAGCATTTTGATGAGTGAAAGTTTTTAATTTTCTAACAAAAAAAATCTCAAAACTTCTAATTCACTTTTTCAAATTTTATGTTTATTCATTTCTTTGTTCTAAGAAGCCACTGTCAATACCTATGTCAGGGAAATATTCTATGTTTCCTCCTAAAAACTTTTATAATTTTAACTTTAACATTTGGGTCTATGGTCCATCTCAAATTAATTTGGTGACATGATGTACGGGAGGGCCCAGGGTTAAATTTTTTAACATACTGATGTTCAGGTGTTCCAAGAAGATTTATTTTACTCTTTATTTCACAACAAGATGCTTTGTGCATTTTGTCAAAAAATTATGTCACCATATGCATGTGGGTCTTTTTCTCATCTCTATTCTCTTTCATTGATACATTTCTAGCCTTTTATCAATACCACACTGTTCTGACTACTGTAGTTTATAATGTCTTGAAGTAGTGTAAGTCCTACAAATATTTTATGATTAGTTTGGATATTGTCCTAAGAGTTCAAATTTCAACCTTCATTATGCAAGACCACTTATTAGAAGTATTTAGGATAGCTATTAACATTTAAGATATTTCTAAAAATTTAACTCTTTGTAAGTTATATGTTAGATCCTAAAATCAAAAAAACCTGAGAAGAGTATCTCTTAATGTGGCCAGAGTTTTTGTTTTTGTTTTTGTTTTTGTTATTTAATTTTTATTTTTTTTAAAGAAAATAGAGTTTGGAGTTGGAACAGTAGTCCAGAAGACAAATGAGAGGACAGAGGAAAAGGGATGGATTTTTCTCCTACTGAGACTAAAGGACAGGGATTTTTTTTTGCTCCTCCAGGAAAAGGGATTATAGAAAGAAATGGACAGAATTTACTTTGGAAAAATTTAGGATACAAACAAAGCTATTTTACGGCCCGAAAGGAAAATATCCTAACTGCTTTCCATCAGGCAGAAAAATCCCCCTTCTCTTGGGCAAAAAGATAATGTTTTTGCCCAAGAGAAGGGTTTTTTTTTCCCCATGATAATAACAAGTATTCATAGGGATGTGGAGAAGCAGGCTATTTCAGGCACTATTGGAGAGCTAGCAAATGAATGAATTCTTTTGGGAAGACTTAATAGAATGTTTCAAAAATATTAAAATATGTATCATTTGACCCGACAATCATTCTTTTGAGAGGATTTTACCTTAAAAAACACCTATACATGTACATAAATATGTAAAGATGGATATTTCATCATTTTAATACTGATAATAATGAGGGAGAGAGAGAGAGAGAAAAGCCACTGTTAGGGGTTGAATTGTGTCCCCCCAAAATATATGTTGAAGCTATAACCCCCAGTACTTCAGAATGTGATTTTATTTAGAAATAGGGTCATTGCAGTTTAGTTAAGACAAGTCATACCCCAGTAGGATTGGCCTCTATGCCAATATGACCAGTATTCTTATAAGAGAGAACACCTTGTGAACACTGGCACACAAGGAGAAGGTGGCCATGTGACTGAAATCATGCATCTACAAGCCAAGAACACCAAGGATTGCCAGCAAATACCAGAAATTTGAAGACACAAGGAAGGATTCTCCCTTAGAGCTCTCAGAAATAGCATGGCCCTGCAGACACTTTCATTTCACATTTCTAACCTACAGATGGAGAGGCAATACGTTTATGTTGCTTAAAAAAGACCAAAGAGGAATAATCAGTGCTTTTGTATATTATAATGCTAGATTTCACAGGTATCATCTCTGACATTCTTGAGATGACTAACCTCACTGTTGAAATTATTTCATTTCTGTTTTCTTCCCTGCCTTCTTCCTTTTAATCTATTATAGATTCTACCATTATTTTTTTTAAATTAATCATCCAACAATGCCATTGTTCCAAATAGGACATCTTTTTTTTTTTCTTAATAGGGATTCTAGTCTTTTATTTGTTTTTCCTATCAACATTTTCTCTCTCAAATCTTAATGATTTTCTTCAATTACTATATACTTATGTTCTTTTATATATCAGCTCTGCCTGGTTCTTTTGTGCTATACAATATCAGTTAATTTATTTTGGTTTCCAATCTACTGTGTTCATGGACAACAAGGTTAAAAAACCACACTGTTGAATATTTAGGAAATAGTACATGAAAATATAGTAGGTAAATGAAAACACCAACTTTATAGAAATACAATGAAAAAAGTAATTAGCATTCAGGTTGTCTATGATATGTTAATGGCAAGATTTCATGGAAACCTCTGTTCTGCCATGTCTTAGGGATTGTTAAAATGTTAAGTAAATATATCATAAACAATGACATTTTCATTTCTCAGCCACTTCCATTTTTATCCCTAGGATAGAGTTAAATGTGAATTCCTTTTTTTATCATGAATTTCACTCAATATAGCTAGATATCAATATAATTAAATCACTTATATTCTATTTAGAAATCACTGAGCTTTAAAAACCTGGATTGAAATTAGATTGCCATAATTCTCTAACTTTTTTCTTCACACAATATAAAGCATGTTGTTTATATTTTTAATAGTGAAAAATGAGTATTCTCCCCCAACATCATCATTTATGAGACGGTTTTGAAAATATCTGGTTCTTGGGATTATCATCATTGTTAAATGTTAGAATTAGCAGATTTATTAGACTTTTCAACTGTTTTTTACAATTTCACTGCTTCTGGTGAGCTATAAATTGAATACAAAGTCTACTGTAAACACACACACACACACACACACACACACATACATTCACACACAGATAGCAATATAGTTACCTAAGGAGACCTTTTCTAGAATTAAGGAAGGCACAGGGAGCAGCAGTTGAGCAGTATCTTATTGCAGCTTTCCTTTGCTCCTGGAATCCCTAAAGAAGATATTTCATTGTGTGGGATAATGTCCACCAAGGGGTATGGCCTACTTAGAGTAGCTATTTCTTGCTGTCTCATTCAGAAATAAATTAAAATAACCATGATATGAAATATTAACAGACTATTGGGACCTGGGACCTACTGTTCTCCAGCACTTAACATCCGCAAGTCCACGTTCCCTAGGAAGCAGGAAGACAGCAAAATGTCCAGATGTGCAGTCATACTGTCCAGTGAAATATCAGGTAATATTGTCCAGAAGGTCCCAATGTATCTTTAGGATTCTAATATTCCAGAAATACATTTCTACCCCAAATATTTAATAATAATTTCACAACATATTCCCCCTTGAATTTTGGGGTGACATCAAAACATTAAAATTTGAGATAATATAGTATTTTATAGGAAGAGAAAAATATTGATTGAGATCTCAGAATTAATACCCAGTGACAGAAGGCAATATATCAAACAACAGAAAACCGGGTGAAGAAACTTGAGAATGATTTCCTATAAAAAAGCCTCATTTCTTGTTCCCACTTTTAATAATGATCTAAGTAAAAGTATTAAGACAGAAATAATATCTATCTTTAAATCATATATTGTGGTTGGTTTTAAAAATATGTTCAAACATTTTTGACATTTCTCTGTTCAAGAGGTGGGCCATAATTTCCGTCTGTAGTATGGCTCTCTAACTGTTCTAATGAGAAGAAAATTTCACAAGTGTTTGTGATTTCTGTTTAGGTTATTCTTTTTAAAAGTTTTCCATTTTGAGTTGTCTCTTTCTCTTCCTCTTTCTCTTTCACTTGCTCTCTATTTTTGATCACTTACCCTGGAAGAAGCAAGTTGCTATTTATGAGAAACACTATGGATGGGCAATGTGACAAGGACCTGAGGCCTCCTGCCAACTGTTAGTGAGAAACTAGGGCCTACCAGCAACCACGTAAGTGAGCTATTAAGTGCATTTCCCAGTCTTCTTTGAGCTTTAAGATGGCTACCACTTGGCCAACAAATTAACTACAACCTCATAGAACAATGAGCCAGAAATACCTACCTAAGCCAATCCTTTAAGAACTGTGTAATAAATATTGGCATTAAATTTTGGAATACGTTACTATGCAACAATAACTAATACGTGTGTGTGTTATATATATATGGGGGGAATAAGGGAAAAGGGAGGAGAGGAGAGACAGAAAGAGAAAGAGACACAGAGGCGGGGGGGACTTCTTTGGCAAGTAAAATTTATATAGTGATGAAAAGGAAGATATATTTTGGATAGGGAAAATTCTAAAAATAGAGTATGTAATAACACCTATGTCTGTTGTAAGACAGTAGATCAGAGACCATTGTGGAAACAAATAGTGTAGCTATTACATAAATATCCCTAATGACAAACTCACAAATATATTTAAAAAAATGGTTCCATATGGTTAACAATGAAAGATGTTTCATAGCTGAAATATCCAGATGGAAAAGGTAAAATTAACATAATTATAATACTTCCAGCATTAGAAAGCATATAATTAATCTTCTCATTTTATTTTTAAAATTAGGCAAAGAGATTAGAGAGCATTCATGTTTTCCCCTCTAAGTAATTCATTCTTTAAGCTTGGATTAGATAATTCTCTCAAACTCACTCAAAATACAATTTTAGACTATTTTTAGATTAATCTGTGAATAGAAACCAAGAACATTTCCATATTAAAGAAAATAGTTACCTTGGGTATAAAATACACCGCAAATAGTTGGCATTTAGTATTTTATATTCTTAACAAAGTTAGATTTAGATAATGATACAAATGCCAGTACTTTGTCTAGGTGGAATGAGAATCTTCTAAAATATTTACTATAATTTTATTAGAATAAGCTTGATTATATAGTAAGGGTGTAAATTTCAATAAAATTTTAATGGGAAAACAAACATAAAAAGACCAAATTGTTGCTATCTTCTTACTCTTTAATGTTTCTAAAGTTGTACGTGTTGTTTCTCTACTTTGAAGCTCAACCTTATAAAGACCTTGTTACCAAAGTTAGTAATTCTCTCAAGGGTTTCTACTGATGCAGAGAAAGACAAAAGCTAGGGGATATAATTATACTTGAATTTATGTTTTGAGTTTGAATTACTGAAGACTTCAACTTGCTTGTTTAAAAAAATTACAATCTTGGAAACCTTTGTGGACTGCTAATAAATGTATATACACCAAATAATCTCATTTAGATTAAAACATCCAAACTACGATTGGAGATAAAGAAGTATAATAAGATATGCAGATGGAAGTTTTAATACTGTCACAGTAATGAATGCCATAGCAAAGTAGAAATTCTGTCTTATTAACAGAATTTTTGTTTCCTTCTGTACCTTAACATTGTGTAAGGCTTTTCTCGTCATTAAACTCTACGTGATGACTTTCTAACATCATACACAAAAGAAAATCATAATGAATTAAAGACCTAAATGTGAGACCTGAAACCATAAAAATCCTAATAGAAAGCATAAGCAGTCATTTCTTTGACATTGGACATAGCAATATTTTTCTAGATATGTCTCCTAAGGCAAAGGAAACAAAAGCAAAAATAAACTATTGAGATTACATCAAAATAAAAGCTTTTGCACAGTGAAGGAACCTGTCAACAAAACAAAAAGACAACCTACTGAATGAGAGATGGTATTTGTAAATGATGTATCTGATAAGAGATTAATATCCAAAATATATATAAAGAACTTACACAGCACCCAAAACCTAATAATCTGATTAAAAATGTACAGAGGACCTCAGTTTTTCCAAAGGAAACACAGTGGGCTGGAAGACACATGGAAAGATGCTCAATATCACTAATAATCATGAAAATGTAAGTCAAAACGATAAAGAGCTAACACCACACACCTGTCAAAATGACTAAAATCAGCAACACAAGAAACAACAAGTGTCAGTGACGATGTAGAGAAGAAGGGACACCTATGCACTATTGGTGGGAATTCAAGTTGGTACAGCCACTGTGGATAACAGTATGGAGGTGCCTCAAAAAATTAAAAATAGAAATACTGTGTGATTCAGTAATTCCACTAGTGGGTATTTACCCAAAGAAAGCAAAACCTTAATTTTAAAAAGATATATGGACCCTTATGTTTATTGCAGCATTATTTACAATAGTCAATTTATGGAAGCAACCTAAATATCTACAGAAAGATGAATGGACAAAGATGATGTGAAACTCACACACACACACAGGTGAATATTTTACAGCCATAAAAAAGGATGAATGCTTGACATTTGCAGACATGGTATAATGCTAACAGAAATAAGTCAGATTGATAAAGACAGAAACCATAAGATTTCGTTCAATCTAAAAAAACAAAACAAGTGAATAAACAAAGCAAAGGCAGAATCTGCCCTATAAATGCAGAGAACAAACTGATGGTTGCCAAAGAGAAAAGGGATGAGGGAATGCACAAAATGAGTGAAGTGATTAAGAGACACAGTCTTTCCATTATAGAATAAGTAAGCCACGGCAATAAAAACTATAGTATAGGGTATATAATCAATGCTATTGTGATAGTGTTGTATGGTGACAAACGGTAGCTACATTTGTGGTGAGCATAACATAGAGAGATGTTGAATCACTAAGTTGTATATCTAGAACTAATTAACATTGTATGCTAACTATACACAAACATAAAGATTAGAAGAACATTTATGAAATTATATATTTATATATTAAATATATCAAAACCTCTAATCCCAAAAAGTCTACATAATGATTAAATTACAAAGTTTTAAATGATTAAATACATACTAATATATCCTATCTTTTTGTATAAATATATAATTAAGGAGTTAACAAATAGGTAATCTTTATTTGAAATTCCATAAAGAGAAACCTCTATTTTTATTACGATAGTTTTTGTTTCAACTAATACTCTATATTTGGCAAATCATAATTTTGATGGACACTAAATATCACAAAATAGACTTTCTGGTCTATCATGTCATTATGAGTTCAGCACATTTCTATTAATAAACTAGACTCCTTATTTAAAAAGTACAGTAATTATATTTGTTAGTGACAGTGAAGCATAGAACCAGTATTAGCGACTACAGGGAATTACAACAGACATAGCAAATCTAGACCAAGGAGAAATTTAGTGTATATGTACCTATATGTCTTTCCTCTTATCGAGGAAATAATTTTATTTGCAAGACAATAATTAACTTGCTGAAGTATGTAGAAATGTGTAAATGTGAAGAACTCCCTTGAGAATTATTTTTCACTTTTCATTCATTCCTTCATAGATAATTTCCCTGAATGCTCCTTTTGTCCTCTAGGTGGCTTTTAGTTACTTTCTTTCTTATCATTAGGGTTATGAGTATCTTATAAAAGCTGTTGGTGCCTCTCTCCAAAAGGATGAGAAAATCTTGCCAAAGTCGCACTCATATACTCTAGTACCCTTTCGATTTCTAACTTATTGTATTAGTTTGCTTCCTATATATTGGGTTTGATGCTTCATGTTGATGCTGCAAATGACCCTTCTACCTGGATTTCCATTATAATTTTATTCCTGATACTGTCTGTACATCCATTTATACATTTATTCAGGACCCATTATTATTTTTATTTAATTGACACTTACTGATTCCTATGATTTGTCAGATACAGTACAAACAAAGAAGACCAATAAATGAACAGGGTGGAAACAATCATTACCTTCATGACACTTTAGCAAGAAAGAGTCATTCTACAAAACTAATCATTTTTAATTAAATGGTAATGTGTGCTATGAAGGCAAAGACTAAGATTGCAATGTTGGGATAATAATCAAGGTCTACAAAGGAAGAAACACCTTCACTATAAAAACAATATTTAGGCAAATACAATTTTAAGTAGCAGGAATTAACAAAAAGAAGGACATTTAAAAAGGTAAGAAATCCAGGCAAAAAAAGTAACACATTAGAAAGTCTTGGCAGACAAACCTGTTGGAGAAATTGAAAGTTGGTTATGTGTCTGCAGTATAGCAAGGAAGGGAGAAAAAAGCAAGAAATAAGGCTAAGAAATTCGGCAATAGTCAGTGACTTGTAAAATATATTATAGAATTTAGATTTTATTCTAAGTGCATTTAGTTGATACAAAGCTAGAGCAGTGTAAAATTAGGTAATTGGTAATCTTTAGATTTCTTTCATGGTTTGTTTTAAATTTGTGATTTCAGTTCTAATGAGGATGTTAGATATAAAACTAGCTAAGTGGCTCTCAGGATCCAAGCTTGAGTCAGTTGTTTTCATACTCATTTGTTAGAGAATAAAGAACATATATTTATTCAATAAGCTTTAAACATGTGCTGTGGTGAGCACTGTGAATTGTGTGAGACTGGTGAATCACAGATCTGTACCCCTGAAACAAATAATTCATTATATGTTAATAAAACTTAAAAAATAAATGAAAATAATAAAAATTGCTGATAGCAAGGTTAATATAAATATTTCAGTTATTTTATTGGTAGTTATCACTTACAACAGTATCATAAATTAAATAACTGTGAGTGATGGTTTTTAAAAGTATAAAAGATTTGCACAGAAAACTATTTAGCATTACAATATATAAAGAGGTAACATCATACTTAATAGTGAAAAACTTGAAGTTTTACCACTAATATCAGACAGACACAAGCAAGTATGGGATATTCCATCCCTACTCCTTTTAAAATTATACTGAAAATTCTAGCTAATGTAGTAAGAAAAAAAATAAATAACAGGTATACAGATTGGAAAGGAAGAGATAAAAGTGTCTTTTTTCAAAAATGACATCTATCTCAAAAATCTTTAAATAATCAGCCAAAAACTTTCCAAACTAATAGATGATTATAATCAGGTTTCAAGATACAAATGTGTAAAAGTCAATTCATCTCTTTTCTAATAGGAATAACCTAGTAGAATTTGAAATTTAAAACACAATACCATTTATATTAGTACTCAAGAGAAATTATTAGCTTTTAATCTACCAAACATGTGTAAGAGCTATATGAAGAAAATTACAAAACTCAAATAAATGAAATCAAAGAATGAAATAAATCAAGAGATAATCCGTGTTCATTGATAGTAAGACTCAATGTTATCAAGATATCAGTTATTCTCAGCTTAGTGTATAAATTCAGTGGAATACAATGAAAATCCCAGCCAGTTATTTTGTGGCTACCAGAAAACTTACCCTAAAGTTTATATACAGAGGCAAAAGACTCAGAATAGTCAACACAATATACATAGAGAACAAAGCTGAAGGACTGACTTCAAGTCTTATTATATAACTACAGTAATCAAGGCACCATATTACTGGCAAAGAATAGACATATAGATCAGTGGGACAGAAAAGAGAGCTCAGAAACAGACCCATATACATATAGCCAACTGTTCTTTGACAAAGCAGCAAAGGCAATACAGTGGAGTAAAGACAGTTTTCTCAACAAATTGTGTTGGAAAAATTGGACATACACATGTAAACAAAATAAGTCCAGACAAAGACTTTATAACCACCACGAAAATGGACTCAAAGTGGGTTACATATCTAGATGTAAAATGCACATCTAAGAAAGTCCTACAAAATAACACAGGAGAAAATCCAGATGACCTGGAGTCCAATGTTGACTTTTTAGATACAGCACCAAGGAAAATCCATAAAAAAAAAATTGATAAGCTGGACTTAAAATTGAAACCTTATGCTCTGGGACAGACTATATCAAGAGAAGCAGAAGACAAGCCACAGAATGGAACAAAATACTTCCAAAGGAATATCTGATAAACAGCTGCTGTCCAAAATATAGACAGAATACTTAAAATCCATCAATAATAAAACATCTCAATTAAATAATGGGCCAACTAAACCTTAACAGACACCTCATCAAAGAAGATATACAGATGGCAAATAAGCATATGAACAGATGTTCCATAACATATCATCAGGGAAATGCAAATTAAAACAATAAGATATCACTACATACCTATAAGAATGGCCAAAATCCAAAACACTAACAACACCACATGCTATCCAGGTATAGGCCCAGCAACAGGAACTCTTATTCACTGTGGGTGGAAATACAAAATGGCACAGTTACTTCAGAAGACAGGTGGTTTCTTACAAAACAAAACATAATTTTACCATATGATCCGTTGATCATGCTTCTTGGTACTCCAAAATTTGAAAACATATGACCACACATAAACCTACACATGGATTATTTATATTGGCTTGACTCATAATTGCCAAAACTTGGAAGTAACCCAGATGTACTTCTGAAGCTGAATGGTTAAATAAGCTCTGGTACATCAAAACAATAGGATATTATTCACTGATAAAAGAAAATGAGCTGAAAGACTCTCAAAAAATAACTGTTAAAATGAATCAACAAATTTAGCAAAGTTGTAGGATAGATACAAAAATGAATACACAGAAATTGTGTTTCTGTGTACTAGCAACAAAACATCTGAAAAAGAAATTAAACAATCCCATTCACAACAGTACTAAAAAATAGAAATAAATTTAACCAAATTTGTGTACACTGAAAACTGTAATTTGTGTACACTGAAAACTGTAAGACTTTACGAAATTAAAACAACACAAACAAATGGAAAGATGTGTCATGTTCATGGATTGAAAAAAATGAATATTTCTAAAATTTCCATACTACACAATTCCATCTATAGTTTAAATGAAAGCCCCATAAAAATTCCAATGGTATTTTTCACAAAAAAAAAAATCCTAAAATTTGTGTGGAGCCACAGAAGACCCCAATTACCAAAGGTGTCCTGAGAAAGAACAAAGCTATAGGCAGCACACTTCCTGATTTTTTTTAAAATATTTTATTTATTTGACAGAGAGAAACACAGCCAGAGAGGGAGCACAAGCAGGGGGAGTGAGAGAAGGTGAAGCAGGCTTCCCGCCGAGCAGGGAGCCTGATGTGGGGCTCAATCCCGGGTCTCTGGGATCATGACCTTAGCCAAAGTCAGTGGCTTAACCAACTGAGCCAACCAGGCGCCCTACACTTCCTGATTTTAAGCTATATTACAGGGCACCTGGCTCAGTCAGTTAAGCGTCTGCCTTCATTTCAGGTTATGATCCCAAGGTCCTGGGATCAAGTCCCATATCAGTCTCCTTGCTCAGCAGAGAGTCTGCTTCTCCTTCTGCCCCTCCCTGCTTCTTGTACCTCTCTCTCTCTCTCTCCCTCTCTCTCTCTATCCCTATCTCTCTATCTCTCTCAAATAAATAAAATCATAAAGACAAATAAACTATATCACAAGGCTATATTAAACAAAACAGTGTTGTACTGGCATAAAAAATATACATGCATGGAAATAATAATCCTGAGCCCAGAAATAAACTTTCACATACTCTGTCAACCCATATGTGACAAGGGAGTCAAGAATAATCAATGGGGAAAGAATAGTTTCTTCATTAAATGGTATTGTGAAACTGGAAAACAATATGCCAAAGAATGACATTGGACCCCTATCACACACTACTCAAAAAAAAATTAACTTGAAATGGATTGCAGACTTAAATCTAATATCTGAAACAGTAAAATTCCCAGAAGACAATATAGGGGAAAAGATCCTTGACATCAGTCCTGGCATTACTTCCTTATATATCAACAAAACCCAAGAAACAATCAACTAAATGAAAAGGCAAATTAGAGAAGTGGAGAAAATATTTACAAATGACATATCTGATAAAGAATTAATATCTTAAATACATTTAAAAACTCATACAACTCAAGAGCAAACATAAATAAATAACCTGATTGAAAATGAAGAAAGGACCTGAATAGATAAATGGCCCACAGGTACGTGAAAACGTGCTCAAGGTTACTGAGTATCAAGGAAATGTAAATCAAAACCACAGTAAGCTATCTCCTCACACCTGTTAGAAAGGCTATTGTCAAAAAGACAAAAGATAAGTGCTGGTGAGGATGAGGAGTACAGGGAACCCTTGTGCACTGTTGGTAGGAATATAAATGGTGGAGCCACTATGAAAAACACTAAAGTGCTTCTTCAAAAATTAAAACTACAACTACCATATGATCTAGGGATCTTGCTTTTGATCATATATCCAAAAGAAGTAAAAACAGGATCTTAAAGAAATATATGCCATCCATATTTATTGCAGCCTTATTCATAGTAGTCAAGATATGGATACAATTTAATTGTTTATCAATAGATAAATGGATTAAAGAAGGTATGCTATATTCTTACAATGGGCTCTTACTTAGGTCAAAGGAAGAAAGAATTCTTGACATTTGCAAAAACCTGGATGAACTTTGAGGCATTATGATAAGTGAAGTAAGTGAGACAAAGACAAATTCTGTGTGATTATCACATATGTGGAATCTAAAAAAGCTGAACTCAGAGAGCTGACTGGTGGCTACTAAGGGCTGAGGAATGGGGTAAATGAAGAGATATTAGTCAAAGGGTACAGACTTCTAGTTATAAGATTTGTAAGTCCCACACATCTAATGTGGATTTAACTAGAAAAACAGAACTGTGAATATTCTGTGTATAGTATAATTTCCTCTGAGTTTAGCACCTATAGTTAAAATATTTTCCTGACAAGAATATTATGGACTACAGGAAATGCTCAAAAGTACAAAATATTTTAAATTCTAACTATAAAATGCAATTTTATTTTTTTAAAGATTTCATTTATTTGACAGAGAGAAACACAGCCAGAGAGGGAACACAAGTAGGGGGAGTGAGAGAGGGAGAAGCAGGCTTCCCGCCGAGCAGGAAGCCCAATGTGGGACTCGATCCTGGATCTCTGGGATCATGACCTGAGCCGAAGGTAGTCGCTTAACCAACTGAGCCATCCAGGTGCCCCTAAAATGCAATTTTAAAGAATATGACAAACTTTGCTAAGTAATGAGTTAAGTTAAATTCCTTGAATACCTAGATCACTTCCCAATAAAATAACAAAACATTAAGTACTGAACATAGATTTATCTATTTTCATGTTATTACAGGGAAACTAAAGATAAAATAGGTATGTTAGCACAACAGGTTTTGTGCTTTAATGAGAGACTGTATATGAAGAAATACTTTTCAAAAGTATAAAATGCATTAATAAATTTGCCAATCTAAAGAATTCTGGTTTAACATTTCACAATTGTTTACTACTTAGCTTTCACTAGAAATTAAGGTTTCTAAGAGTTAAAAATTCTAATAAATGCAATCAAAACTATTGAAAATAATAAGGGAAACAACTCTGTATACAAACTAAGGCATACATTTTTGCTAAGGAGGTGTATGATAAATAAAAATGCATTTTTGTTGAGAAAAGAAGAAAATAATTTTGTTCTAAAACAAGTCTGGTTATTTAAGGAGGAAAAACTTAGGACAAATTCCCAATGTAAAAAAGTTTTGAAAGATTATGGAAAAGGAATCTTTGGAAAAGAATTTTCTATGTGGTCAGTACTAGCCAGCATTAGGATACCTTTAAGTAAGTAAATGAGCTTTAATATCCAAATACATGATATAAAATTAAAATTTTGTTTTCTCTATGTTAAAAGGACAACTTCCCCCCAACTACTGCTCTTCTCTTTTTTTAAAAAAAATTAAATTTAGTTAGCCAACATATGGTACATTATTAGTTTCAGTAGAGTTCAATAATTCATCACTTGTGTCTAATACCCCGTGATCAACATGTAACGTGCCCTTCTCAACACTCATCACCCAATTACCCCATCATCCCACCCACATCCCCTCCAGCAATCCTCAGTTTGTTTTTTTTTTAAGATTTTATTTATTTGACAGAGAGAAACACAGCCAGAGAGGGAACACAAGCAGGGGGAGGGAGAGAGGGAGAAGCAGGCTTCCCGCCGAGCAGGAAGCCTGACATGGGACTCGATCCTGGTTCTCCAGGATCATGACCTGAGCCGAAGGCAGTTGCCCAACCAACTGAGCCATCCAGGCGCCCCTCTCAGTTTGTTTCTTATAGAATTACTCATTTTTTCCCTTTCTGATGACTTTTCATTAGTTTTCCCTCCGTTCCCCTATGACTCCCTATAGTCATCAGGACAGTATGGTACTGGCACTAAAACAGACGTACGGATCAATGGAACAGAATAGAGAATCCAGAAAAAGACCCACAACTCTATGGTCAACTAATCTTTGACAAAGCAGGAAAGAATATATAATAGAAAAAGAACAGTCTCTTCAACAAATGGTGCTGGGAAAATTGCAGAGCCACATGTAGAAGAATGGAATGACCATTTTCTTACAAGTAAACTCAAAATGGATGAAAGACTTCAGTGTGACACAGGAATACATCAAAATCCTAGAGGAGAACACAGGCAGCAACCTCTTTGACCTTGGTTGCAGCAACTTCTCTCTAGACACATCTCCAAACAAGGAAAACAAAACTAAAAATGAACTATTGGGACTTCATCAAGGTAAAAAGCTTCTGCACAGCAAAGGAAACAGTCAACAAAACTAAAGGGCAACCAACAGAATGGGAGAAGATATTTGCAAGTGACATATTAGATAAAGGACTAGTATCAAAGATCTATAAAGAACTTATCAAATTCAGCACCCCAAAACAAATAATCCAGTTAAAAAATGGGCAGAACAAATGAACGGCATTTCTCCAAAAAATGGCCAGCAGACACATGAACAAGTGCTCAACATCCCTCAGCATTAAGGAAATCCCAATCAGAACCATGATGAGATACCACTTCACACCAATCAGAATGGTTAAAATTAACAAATCAGGAAACAACAAATGTTGGTGAGGATGTGGAGAAAGGGGAACCCTTACAAACTGTTGGTGGGAATGCAAGCTGTACAGCCACTCTGGAAAAGAATATGGAAGTTACTCAAGAAGTTTAAAAAAATAGCTATCTTATGACCCAGCAATTGTAGTAGGGGTTTCTTACAAAAAAAAATTCTAGCAAAGCATATTTTTAAAAGCCTATATGATCAATCACTATTCTTGCCACACTTAGGTAAATAATCAGGTCAAGTTTATTAAAACTACACTTATTTTGTAAACAAAGTTTCTTAATTTAGCTATCTTTGGTAAAAAGGAGGGTGACTGTAAAGAGAAAAATTATGTTTCAGTAACACCTCTTTGTAAATATTAATTTCTAATACAACTCATTATAAACTGGCATAGATCCTTATTTCTTTTTCTTTCCTCCAATGCTTGGCTACAACTGTTGCTGAATATCTTTTCCTTTAGTGCTCACAGTTATTGGTTATGCTGCTTCAAAGAATGAGGGGGTAGACCAGACAAAGAGTGGTGGGCAGCAAAGCAAAATTTACTGAGTGATAGTACTAGCTCCCTAAGAGAAGGGACACAAGAGGTTGTTACTACAGTTTCTAAGTCTAGGGTGTTTTATGGGCTCTTTGGTGTGGGTTGTTTCAATCTGATTAACCCTCAATATGCCTGTCATCACATCAGGGTTTTGTCCACAGGCTCATCTACCTATTAGATAGTTGTTCGTGTGGGAAAGTGTAGAGGACTCCTTCCAGGGTGGCATAAAATCCTTTCATGGGTGGTTTCCTCTTAGGATGGGGTCCCCTTGTCCCTGCCTTCATCTCTTTAGACTACCCTCTATTACAACTCTCCAAACTAAGTTTTTTTAATTTTTCTCCCACTTTTCTGACTTAAATCATTTGAGAACAAACACTTCCCTTTTTCCTGAAGACATGCCAACTAAATATGAATCACTTGATGTAAGTTTCAGAGAAATCACAACAGCTCACATATAGACAATGATTAGACCTGTTGCTCTATGGGTCACTCAGAGATCACCACAGACATTTAAACTACAAACCAAGATGATCTGTCTGATTTCCACTGCCTACTTTCACTCTATCTGAAGATATTTCAAGAATTGAAGACATTTCAAGCCTAGAAATCTTGACTTGCTGGCCTAAATACTCAGAAGCTGATTTATAGTTTAATCTAAATGTTACCCATTGTTTTTCTTTTGTTTCTATAGAAATGTCTCTTATTTAATATTTGATTACTTAAATCATAGGCCTAAGTTTGAAAGCACAGCTGAATTCTGTCTGAAATGAGTTTAACTGAATTGACCTACCGTAAGGACTAAGAGACTGGTTCAACAAAGGGAACAGTCTACTTGTTCAACTTATAATGGATGTGAAACTTCAAAAGAAATTTCAGAAGAGACGAGGGCAGGCCCCCCAAAATGTACCACTTCGGCCTATTGATTATCTTAAATAAAAATACTTAAGAGATAGTTCAAGAAGGACACTGAGTTACTCCTCTGTCTCAATGAAAACAGGAAATAAATCTCTCATGTGAAAGTGCTTTCCCTATACCAGGAAGTAAAAAGATATCCTTATCATCAGAGATAGGAAATTTAGAGCAAAGAAGGCTATATAAACAACTTTTTACTAACTTACCACCCCAGCCTAAATTTTATTTAGAATTTCTTACTAACTGAAGCTCCCAAAGTTGTTTCTTTGATTTGTCACTTTCTCAAAGATTTATTGTCTCTTTGTCTGTAAGAATAAAAACGGCCTACCTTGGTCATTTCTTTAACTGTCAATTTCATTATTGGGCCTCCATTGTACACATAATGAAACATTTTATTTCTCCTACTAACTTGTCTGATGTCAATTTAATCCTTATTCCAGCTGGAAGACCTTGAAGGATAGAGGAAGATTTTTTCTTTCCCTATAACTATTACCTATTGTTAATATTTATTGTAATTCATGGCCTCTTCTAGTTAAAAGCTCATGACCACACTGTACTTAGAAAACCTGAACCAGTGATTGAAAGCTTCAACTGTGATTCCAACCCACTCAAACTCCCCATGTCCTTGAGAGTGTTGAAGTAATGCTTTTACTATGGATGGTCCCATAGGTCACTCTGTCCTGTTTGACTTGACAGCTGTTACGTTTGGAGCATATATTCCAATATGGCCCCACACTAAGCTACCTGGGAAATGTGTGTCACCAATACCAATTCTAAAATATTAAAAATGTTGTTCTTTATGTATTATACCTACCATTGTCAGGGAAAACCATGGTCAACTTGGACTCTCACTACACTAGACAAGAGGGACTCATCTACTTGATAACTAGAGTTTCTCAGTGTCTTCTCTGCTAAAGTAGCAAAACTAGCATTGGTGGAGCCTCTACAAAAGGCTTAAGTCTTCATAATTCTAAACCTATCTTCTGAAACTTAAAGAACTATATATTGAATATTCATAGACAGAGGGGTCATGGTCTGGTTAAATATTCTCTTAGTCCTAAACTCCTAAGATCTTATAAATTTTAGATTTACAGCTGTTGACCAGCTCCTAATAATGGCCTCTTGGCCATCTTCAGGAAACAAACATCTTTAAGCCCTAAGGTAAAGATTCTAGGTCAGCAGAGGGTACAATCAAGTCATTCATAAAAGAATCAGCAATTCTGAATAGAAGTCTTCTTGGTAAAATAAACATCACCAGTGTTTCATGGAGCTTTTCAGATACTACCAATGTTGTACCCCAGTCGATCCCTATAGGGCACTCTTATTTATCCTAAATGTTCAGCTTGCTGGATATAAAACCTTTCCTGGACCTTATGGCTCAGAGGGAAGAATTTCCCTGTGGAAGACTCTGCCTTTCATCTTTGTTTAGTATGTGACAAAATGAGTTAATAATTCCAACCATGGCAATGAGAAGACACCCTGTATCTCATCATTTACCCAAGTGAGAAGAGACAAGGGGCTTTTCTGAGCTTCCTATTTATCTTAACTTCTTTCTCCCTACTACTAAGGTTGTCAGTATTCACCAATTTTTTTTTAAATTAAAGAATAAAGATTCTGGAAATCAACAATTCACTTCCATTGTTAAGAGGAATTCTGTGTCAAAGGCCCTATTGTGTTTCATTAATAATACTAATTTAACAGGTTTAAGGAATAATTAATCCATCTGATTGTAAATGTAAATATTTATTCAAATTGCTGAGATTTATCTTTTGTCAGCATTCAAAACCAAGAATGATTCTCTAGTAGCCTATTATTTCACTAGCATATGTATTTAGTTCATTGTTAAATAGAGTAGGCTTAAAATTTTTATTTATTTATTTTATTTTTGTGTACTGAAATTTGACAACGCTAATGGATACTTCAAGGAAACACTCAGTTCTTGCTAAAACTTTCATTAGTTTACTTATAGCTTTGAGTAATAAGTTCAGTGTTATACCTAGGGCACTGTATATATAGGATATTGGTGTACTTGAAAGCCATAGGAAAGCAGTTTTTTTCCCTTTCTACAAGGGTAGACAAATAAGTATTATAAATGTGAGTGATTTAAACAAAGGTGAAATTCGCTTTGATAACAGCATCAGTCTTAAAAAAAAAATTCTTGCTCATTGAGCGAATGTCTTTGCCACTTCTATTGACCTTAAATGACAATAACATAGTTACTAAGTTTCTTTTAGAATGTTAAAAATAAACAGTTTAAGGTCTGATTTATTCTGCTTAAAAAACTTAATTTGGGGGAGGGGGGGCGCCTGGGTGGCTCAGTTGGTTAAGTGACTGCCTTCAGCTCAGGTCATGATCCTGGAGACCCAGGATCAAGCCCTGCATCAGGCTCTCTGCTCAGCCGGAAGCCTGCTTCTCTCTCTCTCACTCTCCCTGCTTGTGTTCCCTCTCTCACTGTGTTTCTCTCTGTCAAATAAATAAATAAAATCTTTAAAAAAACTTAATTTTTTGAATATTGCTTCTGTCATATAATTTGTTTCAATAAAAATTTTGTTGAAATTTTTATTGAAAGCAAATTTTTACTTGTATGGACTTTCTGAAAGTCATTTGGATTGAAAGTAGTATTTTCTGCATTTATTTGTCAGTTTTTTTTTTAAGTTGGCTTTCTAGCGTGATTTCTTAGAACAACTGCTATACAAAACACTTTCAATTCTTCAAGGCCTACAATACTACACAGGAGGAAGGCTAAAACAATTAATGAACTTGAAAAGTCAATACAGGTAATCCCCGCTTTTCAAAAGTTCATGGTGTGTCACTTTGCTTTTACTAAAGACTTGCATTAGTACCTGTTTTTGCTAACTGAAAGAAATCCAAAAAGGATTTTTGCTTTCATGAAAAACCACAAAAAGTGAAAATAGTATTCTGAGTTTGTTTTGCCGTGAGCTATTAGAGGAGGCAGCAGTGCACCTAAGTGGTGGAAGAGGCCTCACAGAGCTCTTTCCCAGGATATACTCAGTATTTCAGCAACTAGCCACCCTAGCTTTGAACTGTGTGAGATTTGTGCTTTATCTTGATTTATTTCGAACATCAATTAATAAGATGGGTCCTAATGTATCAGAAAAGCCTAAGAGAAGTTATTTTTTGGACTGGAAATGCTCAAAATTTCTTACATATAAATTAAAGGTAATTGCTTTTTTTGCTTTAGGTCATTTTGGCATACAAAAGGTTTCATAGGAATTCCCTATTTCCAGATAGCAGGAAAACCTGTACACTAAATTAGAAAGAAAAATGAAGAAAATAAAAGCAAAATAGAGAACACTGAAAACAACATTCGTGTCATGATCTTTGGGGTAGAGTACAACATGATAGCTTATTGTTTGTGAAACATGGTGATTAAACTGGGGATATATAATTTCCAAATTTTAAAGCAAGGTAAAACAAAGTATTTCCAATTTCTTTGGGATTGCCTTTAAGTTCCTTTGGTTTTGAGTCATGCTTTAAATATCTTACCTTTGGGATGGAGCTCTGTATGGGGCTCCCTACTCAATGGGCAGCCTGCTTCTTCCTCTCCACCACTCATGCTCTCTTGCTTGCTCTCTCTCTTTTAAATAAATAAAATCTAAATAAGTAAATATCTTATCAAACAGCAGTATATGCAGTTTGAATAATACTGTCACCAATACTGTGCACTAAAACTGCATTAGGTGGCAGATGTCAGCCTTCTGTGACCTCAGGGAGAAACCAAGAACAAAAAGAACTAGAAAGCCAGTTAAGTGGAGGCATGTAGGCAATACTTTTGAACAATCAGATATGATAGGAACATACTGTATTAAGACAACCTAATGGTCTTTTTCATGTCTGTGTGGAAATCAGTAAACAAGCCTTACAAAGCAAATTATACCCTGTGAAACACCTTGAAGAAGTGCTTTCGGGCATGTACACCCCTTCAGCTTTTTGCACATAATCCCCTATAAATGGACAAGCTTCAAAGCAGTTCTTTCAGAACAATCCGATATACTGTCTCCGTGGTTTTAATCCTCAGTAAGACAATTAAGCATTTACTAAACTACTTTGACATTTGCTTTTTTTTAGTCAACAATTTGGGGACCACAGAGGGACCCTAGAAAAATGCCACATTCTTGCCTGAACTCCATGAGAAACTGGAGACTTGGTCCCAGCATGGGCCCCTTGGGTTCAATCTGACTTGGATGGAGCCAAGATGACTGGGTAAATACTTTCTGGGATCCCAACCCCCCTATGTGGTAGAAAGTCCAGAATCGTATTTGTTTCCTTTTTCCTGCGAAGTAAGGAAATGATGCTATCTTCGTTGGCTCCATTCTGTGTAGAGTGCAGGTTGCACGTCTGTTGGAGGGATCAATACTTATCCCAAAAATTTAAAAATTTAAAAATTTTTCACAGTATTGCCAATTTGAATGCTTGATGCTACAATTTACATAGATGAGATTCTGAATAAATTGGAAGACAAGAGACATTAACTCCTCTCATTAGAGAGTGCTGGAGGTTAACCTCATGCCATGCAGTGGTCCCACAGGGATTCTCATTTGTAATAAAAATTATTTAGTTGCTCTGACAGGGGATGCATATTAGAGCTGGCTACTCAGCTGTCTGAGTACTTTTGATACAACTAGGCTCAACCAAGAGAAAACTGAGACACAGTAAATGCTATCAACCAACACTAGGATGACACATGGGGGAATGAGTTGACAACTAAAACCCTTTAGGTAGTGCTGAGCACCCAAACCCGCAAGGATGGGAGATAAACCATCACAATAGGAGAAAGGAGATGGAAAACCACCTTCCAAAACTTTAGCTGGATTCATCTTTAACACACATGGGTCATATACTTTTAAGTTCATAAAAAAATAGAAAATTCTACTAGGGATAATTTTAACACTCAAGTGACCTAAATGAGGATCCTTTGAAGTACCTAATTAGTTTATCTGTACATCTAACTCAAAATAGCCAACTAGTTAAATAAACAACCAAGTGGGATGCACCGTTTGATGGGTGTTTGGAAGCTTCTTTAAAAAAAAAAGATTTTAAGCATTCACTTGTCAGAGACAGAGAGAGAGAGCACAGGCAGGCAGAGGGAGAAGCAGGCTTCCCACTGAGCAATGAGCCCAGTGCAGGACTCTGTCCCAGGACCCTGGGATCATGACAGGAGCCAAAGGCAGACACTTCACTCACTGAGACAGCCAACCATCCCTATTTGGAAGCTTCTAAGAGAACACTGACAAGATACTATCTATGTAACTAACTATTAAGAAACTTTCTGAAATAGTGACAAAATTGAGCTCAAAATGAATAACTCCTAAAGTACTTCTAAATGCCCCATCTCCTTCTTATCCTTTAAGTGAGCTCCTAGAGAACTAAAATCAAAGCTCCCACTTCCTCACCATGCAAAGCAATTAGGGCTCCATCATCAAGAGTTGGCCAGATTGAAGCTGATATTTAGAGCCTGATAGGAAAATTTTTAAGACTTTCTCCCCTAAATGGAAATTAGAACTATGTACCCAGAGGGTAAGAAGCAACCAGAGGGATAAATCAACCTAGAATGTCATTCAATTCGCAAACCAATTCCTTGAAGGACTAAATCTTACAAATCTTGGCAAAACTAAAAATGCAGCCCCAGAAACAATTCAAAGCCCCCCTAATCGGTCCTTTTCCCTGATCTCCAGAACTCTCCTATTTAGCTCAAAAGTCTTATAACCTCTCTGGGAACTCTTATCTAGAGCATTTACTATTCCTAAAACTGAAGGGAAAACAAGGAAACATAAACCTTTTTTAAAAATGCAAATGGCTCTAGAAGGACCCTTGCCCAAAATCTAGCCCACAGCTTCCTTAAGGTTACTTGTCAAGGATAAATAGAAATCTTAAGTGTCCTCTCCACAAATGTTAACATAAGAAGGGCTTAGCTATCTGAACAGGTGACTTTAAATTATTCTATCTGTCAGAAAAACAGTCTGGATCCAACTCTTATTTTATAAACTAGAGAGTTCTGCCTTATCCTATAGGTCTCATGGATGGAAATTTTAAACCATGATTATAAGGTTTTTGTTTGTGTCTGTCAACACGTATTATAGATATGTGGTATTTTCTACCGTCATATGGTTTTGCCAAAATTAATTTGTTAAAGAGCTCTATTTAACTGGCTTAAAGAAAATTGAGCACTTATATGAATCTCAAAATACAATAGCACTAACCCAAATAAGTTCCAAGTTCACATGATCTAAGATTAATCTTTAACAAAGCTAACCGAATGTGTTAGTTTAATTAAAACAGGTGAGGTTTTAGAGTCATCAGCATTAACCAATACTTTTGTTCTACCTAGGTTTACTAAAATCAAATAAACTCAGCTTACCTTTGTTACATTATTTTTCAGCAAGAACGATAACCTAAAGATGATGGTTAGGTGTTTAATGTCATGAAATTTTCATGACTAAACATAATTATTAAGAACCATGAATTAAACAGATAATTAAATTTTATGATGCAATATTTGGGTCCACTTAAGTAGCTTTCCAAAATCTTTTATTTTGGGTTACTTAAAACCTTAGAGTTTTGCTAAGATAAATTACATAATAGATGGTCATTAAATATCTAGATCCATTTCCAAATAAGAAAAAATTCTGAAATGCAGTTACTAAACATAGGCTTAGTATACTTTTGGCTTCTTATTACAGAGAAATTAAAAATACTTGGGCCAGTTAATAAACATACTTTGTGCTCTATTGAAAGACTGTACTGTGAGGAAGCATGGTTTCTACAAATTATAAAATATAATCATGAATTTTCAATCTAACACATCTTGATGTAACAGTTCACAAATGCTTACTACATCATTTTCACTAAAAATTACAGATCCTAAGAGTTAAGCATTCTACTAAAGGTAATAGACACTACTAGAAATAGTAAGAGAAACAATCATATGCAAGGAAAGTTAAGATATGTGTTTTGCTTAAAAAGGGGGTGAATAAAGGGAATACACTTTAGATCCAGAGCATAAAATGCTAAGTGAAATAAGTCAGAGAAAGACAAACACCATATGATTTCACTCATATGTGGAATTTAAGAAACAAAACATATGAACAAATTAAAGAAGAGACAAATAAAAGCTGAGTTAACTCTAGAGAACAAACTGATGGTTACTGGTGGGGAGGTGGGTGGGTTACAGAGATGATAGGGATAAAGGAGAACATTTATCCTGATGAGCACTGAGTACTACATAGAATTGTTGAATCTCTATCTTGTACACCTGAAACTAATTTAACACTGTATGTTAATTATATTGCAATTTAAAAATAAATAATTTTTCAAAAGAATGGTAATACATTTTTATTGAGGATAAAGAAAACACTCTTGTCCTAAAATGAGACTGGCTGCTTGCAGAGTTTTTTCTAAACAAGAAAACTTGGGAAAAATCTAAATGTAAAAAAGTTGTAGAAAGTTTGTGAGAAAGGAATCTTTGGGGAAAAAAAAAGAACTTTATGCATCGTCAGGACTAAGACTGGTATGAGTAAGGTTTTTTGTGTTTTTTTATATTTTATTTTAATTGTGTTGTTTGTCATCATAAAATACATAATTATCTTTTGATGCAGTGTTCCAAGATTCATTTTTTATGCACCACACCCAGTGCTCCAGGCAATACATGCCCTCCTTAATACCCACCACCAGGATCACACATCCCTCTACCCTCTCCCTTCTAAAAGCCTCAGTTTGTTTGTTGGAGTCCAAAGACTCTCATGGTTCATCTCCCCCCTCGGATTTCCCCAAATTCACTTTTCCTTTCCTTCTCCTAATGTCCTCCATATTATCCTTTATGTTTCACAAGTGAAACCATATGATAATTGACTTTCTCTGCTTGACTTATTTCATTCAGCATAATCTCCTCCAACCCCATCCCTGTTGATGCAAAAGTTAGGTATTCATCCTTTCTGATGGCTAAGTAATATTCCACTGTATATATGGACCACATCTTCTTTATTCATCCATCTGCTGAAGGGCATCTCCGCTCTTCCCAGAGTTTGGCTATTATGGACCCTGCTTCTATGAACATTGGGATGCATATGGTCCTTCTTTTCACTACATTTATATCTTTGGGGTAAATACCCCATAGTGCCATTGCCCGGTCAAAGGGTAGCTCTAGTTTTAATTTTTTAAAGGAATCTCCACACTGTTTTCCAAAGTGACTGCACCCCCCACAAACAGTGTAACAGGGTTTCCCTTTCTCCACATCCTCTCCAATATTTGTTGTTTCCTGCCTTGTTAATCTTTGCCATTCTAACTGGTGTAAGGTGGTATCTCACTACGGTTTTGATTTGAATTTCCCTGATGGCTAATGATGATGAACACTTTTTTGTGTGTCTGCTAAGTATTTGCATGTCTTCAATGGAGAAGTGTCTGTTCATGTCTTCTGTCCATTTTTTTATATAATTATCTATTTTTTCAGTGTTGAGTATGAGAAGTTCTTTATAGGTCTTGGAAATCAGCCCTTTGTCTGTACTCTATAGTCAAATAATCTTTGACAAAGCAGGAAAAAATATTCAGTGGAATGAGTAAGTTTTAATATCAAAAGTACAGTGATGTAAGACTAGAATTACATTTTGTTCTCTGCTAAAATGACACAGTTTTCTTAGATTATTGGTCTACTTTTAATAAGAAATTGTAAACAAAGGCTCTTCTTTTACTTTAATGTAATATATCTAGAAACATTAAGTATTTTGTTTTGTTTTCATCAGATCTTTGACTTTTTAATTTTCTCAAAGTTTCAAAGATCTGTTTGCTAACAACGGTGTAACCTGTATTTGCCTTTAGAATCTCTATCACTTTGGTTAAATAGATAATTATTGACCATGAAATTATCTGTAATTCTATTTAGGCATGTGCTATTGATTTTTTAATATTTAAAAAATATTTTTGATAAACCTTTCAAACTTCAAATTCTAAATGAAGTCTTTTTAACTAATTACGCTTCTTTATTTGGTATGTCAATTTACATGGGAAGCACTGTCAGATAAGTGATGATAAACCTTTTTAGGTTATATTGTATGGGATAAATGCTATAAATATAACTGCTCCAGAAATTATATGAAATTTCTTAAGTTCTGATATGTCCTGGTATAATGTCATCATTTGAATTCTAATTACTGAGGTGTTGTTTGTCATGGAAATATCTCTTTGTAAATTGCATTATGATGAACTCCCATTGCATTTTTAATCATGGTCTTTTTTTTTAAAAGATTTTATTTATTTATTTGACAGAGAGAAATACAGCCAGAGAGGGAACACAAGCAAGGGGAGTGAGAGAGGGAGAAGCAGGCTTCCCGCAGAGCAGGGAGCCCGATGTGGGACTCAATCCCGGGCCTCCAGGATCATGACCTGAACCGAAGGCAGTTGCTCAACCAACTGAGCCACCCAGGCGCCCCAATCATGGTCATTTTTGAGGGTTTTTTTGGTCATTCACAGTTATGGTTTGACTCTGAACCCCTTGAAAATGTGTTTCAGCTTTAAGGAGATTAATGGAAAGGACTTTTGACACATATGGATTTCATACTCTCAGGGCCATAAAGCCAAACTAATTAAGAATTTCTAGAACTAGTGGGAACACTTGACTCAAACACAGCAAGAATTGGTAACATGGGACTTAACTGACTGAGCCACCCAGGCATCCCTATGACCATACAGTTTTAAGGAACTAAGGTTGACTTCACAGAGCCAAGAAAGCCCCTTGGAAAAAATCGGCCTGGTACCTGCTTACAAGGTTCTTGAGAACCTCATCAGGTAAGTAAAGAGGGTCACTTCCTGGCAGGCTTAGTAACCTCAAAATATTTGGGGGATCCTGCAAAGAGATGAAGTAAACCAAATCTATAGGTATTATAGGTTAGTCTAATGGCAAATATTTGACTTGGCTTCTTAAGTTCTAGGGGTTATTAAAAGACAAACCATGGGCACCTGGGTGGCTCAGTTGGTCAAGTGACTGCCTTCGGCTCAGGTCATGATCCCGGAGACCCAGGATCAAGTCCCACATAGGGCTCCCTGTTCGGCAGGAAGCCTGCTTCTCCCTCTCTCACTCCCCCTGCTTGTGTTCCCTCTCTGGCTGTTTTTCTCTCTGTCAAATAAATAAAATATTAAAAAAAAAAAAAGACAGGGGCGCCTGGGTGGCTCAGTTGGTTAAGCGACTGCCTTCAGCTCAGGTCATGATTCTGGAGACCCAGGATCAAGCCCCACATCGGGCTCCCTGGTCGGCGGGAAGCCTGCTTCTCCTTCTCTCACTCCCCCTGCTTGTGTTGCCTCTCTGGCTATGTTTCTCTCTGTCAAATAAATAAAATATTAAAAAAAAAAAAGACAAACCATGAGAGACTGTCGACTTTGAGAAACAACTGAGGGTTTTTGAAGGAAGGGGTAGGGGGATGGGTGAGGCTGGTGGTGGGTATTAAGGAGGGCACAGGTTGCATGGAGCACTGGGTGTGGTTCATAAACAATGAATCTTCTTGGATCACTGAAAAAAATAAAATAAAAATTTTTTAAAAGTTTAATCTGATATTCCCCATGATAAGTTCCAGCAAAGTTGATTTTAAAAAGAAGCTATATGGTCAGTCACTATTCTTACTGCTCTTATGTAAGTAATCAAGACAAGTGTTTTGAAACTGGACTTATTTTTAAGCAAATTAGTCTTAATTCAGGTATCTTTGGTAACAATAAGGGTGATTTTACAGAGAAACATTATGCTTCAGTAACACATCTAGTTCTGATTAACTTTGTCTGAATGTTTATTTATTTTTTTTTTTGCATGCAAAATGGGTCTTGGTCCCGAATTCTTCTGATTTCCTTGGATACCTGGCTGTGACTCTCCAAACTAAGGTTTCCAATTTAAACATTCCTTTTTCTTCATTTTTAAAATTTGCACTCTTTTTTTTTTTTAAAGATTTTATTTATTTGACAGAGAGAAACACAGCCAGAGAGGGAACACAAGCAGTGGGATTGAGAGAGGGAGAAGCAGGCTTCCCGCCGAGCAGGGAGCCCGATGCGGGACTCGATCCCGGGTCTCCGGGATCATGACCTGAGCCGAAGGCAGTCGCTTAACCAACTGAGCCACCCAGGCGCCCCAAAATTTGCACTCTTAAAAAAGTTTTTATTTTAGGGACACCTGGGTGGCTCAATCAGTTAAGTGTCTGTCTTCAGCTCAGGTCATGATCCCAGTGTCCTGGGATGGAGCCCCACATCAGCCTCCCTGCTCAGCGGGGAGCCTGATTCTCCCTCTCCTACTCCCCCTGCTTGTTCAGTCTCTATCAAAATAAATGAATAAAATCTTTTAAAAAGTTTCTATTTTAATTCCAGTTAGTTAATATACAGTCTTATATTAGTTTCAAGTGTACAATTTAGTGATTCAACACTTCCATGCATCACCCTGTGCTCATCATGGCAAGTGTCCTCCTTATTCCCCATCACCTATTTCACCCATCTGCCCCCCTCATTCTTTTGACTTGGAATTACTGAAAACAATAACTGCCCTTTCTTTTTCCTGAAGCTCTGCAAACTGAAGCTAGACAACTTGAATCAATTTCAGAGAAATTGCCACAATGGCCCATGTATACATGTATACATGGTCTCCATGGTTATTGTTTTTGGGCCACTCACTAAAAAACAAAACAAAACACCAGAGACATTCAAACAGCAGACCAGAAATATCTGTCAGATTGCCACTGCCTGCCCTCACTCTGTCTGAAGATACTTTGAGCCTAACATCTAGTGATCTCACTGTCAGTACTCAGATTGCAGACACTAGGTTTCTAATTTGCTACAACTTAACTTCTATTTTTCTTTTGTTTCCATAAGAAATGCCTCTTATTAATTTCCCAAGCTTCAAGAGGCCACTTGAAGGACCAACTGCTAAAATGAGACAACTGTAACTGAATTGACATTTTCTCAAGACTGAGACTGTTGAGGGGCACCTGGGTGGCTCAGTCACTAAGTGTATGCCTTTGGCTCAGGTCATGATCCCTGAGTCCTGGAATGAGTCCTGGAATGGAGCCCCACATTAGGCTCCCTGCTTGGCAGGAGGCCTGCTTCTACCTCTGCCACTCCCTTTGCTTGTATTCCCTCTCTGTGTTTCTCTCTGTAAAATAAATAAAATATTTTTTAAAAGACTAACTGTTTCATGAGATATGAAACAGACTTATTACCTAAGGTCTAGCTACTAGGAAATAATGTTGATCTGTGATATTTTACTAAACACAAAAAAAATCTTGTCAAAAGGATAGAATGTTAATTTATAACCATACCACAAAGACTTCTCAATGAAAACTTATTCCTGTTATGGATAGATTAGGATGGATAATTCAGTTATGGCAGGTTAAGTCAGAGGGCTCCATTATGCTGGGAACAATATAATCAAACCAAATATCTGCCTAAAGTGACCGAACACACCCAATATCAGGGAAATATTTAGCTATATAAATTAGGTCTGAAATTCTTGGCTTGAATATATTCCAATATCTCTAGCTATGATATTGGCCTTTTTGCTGTTAACATGATGTCTATATAAATTGTTAGCCTTTTGTATGTCACAGCCTACACAGACTGACAACTAAGCTAGTAACAGCAAAACATGTAGATGCTATAAATACTATGTATAATTCTCTATGAAAGGTTGACAGTTTATACCTAGACAGAGTGAAACATCTCAGGCTATAAAAATCCTCAACTTGAGCAAATTTAGAAGTTTTGAGATGGCTATTCTTTTTAGGACATGCTTGCCACACAGATATCAGAACAACTAGGAATGAGCTCTCCTAGTGCTGTGGGACAGAGAGATACTTGATCACCTTTGTCTCTTATAGTTTATACTTCAACCAAAAGGGTGAAATGTGCACTAAAACTGCAGTAGGTTACTGATACCAGCCTCCTGTGACTTCTCAAGTGACCTCAAACAGAAACTCAAGAAAAGAAAAAACAGACAACCAGTTAAGTGGAAACATGCATTCAGTATTTTTGAAAAATCAAATATGATAGAAACATAATGTATTAAGATGATCTAATGGTCTTTCATGTGTCTATGGACATCAATACACTTCAGTTTTTACAACAAAACAAATCATACATTGTAATGCTCAATTATCTTGGAGATCTGCTCCCAAGCACGCATACCTCCTTTCCTTTTTCAATATAATCCCTTGTGAATTCAGCTTCAGAACAGTTCTTTCAGAGCAACCTGAAATACTGTCCCCCAGACTATTAGTCTTCAGTAATACAACAAGTAAAGCATTTACTAATCTACTTTGAGGTTGGCTTTTTTTCCATCAACAATACCTAATTGAAAATGTAATTCATTCAATTCAGGAAATTCTTGGGTCCGTTGCTCACAAAATATGGAAACACATAATCATAATTGCATAATTTAAGATCATAAAAGGCATCTGGTCTCAATATCCAGTATATAAAGTGGTTCAATGTGTTTACTGAAGAGTTGTGTTCCTTATTGTCTTGGAAGTATCACGTTTTTTGTAACTAAAGATAAATAATATTTCCTTTTTTCTGCACAATCTTTTATTAAAAGCTTTGTAAAAGAAATATATTATTTTCTTAATAATCAATTGTACTAAGAATATTTTGTAAAGGTCACTTAAGAAATTCTATTTTATTTAAATAAAAAGCTTCTTCCTGGAGGTCAAGTAATTTAAATACTTGAAATAAGTTAAAACATTTTTTTAAGATTTTATTTATTTATTTATTTATTTGACAGAGAGACACAGTGAGAGAAGGAACACAAGCAGTTGGAGTGGGAGAAGGTGAAGCAGGCTTCCTGCCGAGGAGGGAGCATGATATGAGGACTTGATCCCAGGACCCTGGGATCATAACCTGAACCAAAGGCAGACGGCAGATACTTAATGACTCAACCACCCAGGTGCCTCAAGTCAAAACATTTTAAAACAACTGATATATTTCTGTATCAATGTAATGAATGATATACACTTTCAATTTTCTTACAATAATAAAATAATTACTCTGAAATCTGTGTTTTGTTTGCCACGGGCAAAATGGACAAGGTTTAATGAAAAATAGAATAAATCCAAATAAATAAATTGGGTAAATCTGATCATCAAAGAGGAAAAAACAAACCAGAAAAAGCAAATAAACGAACAATCATACTTTTTCTTATTTTTTTTTCATTCTGGCAGTATATGAAGTATAATCATAAAGACAGGATATTATACATATGTATATATACATACATGCATACATATATATACATGTATATAGATATACACCAAAGTTTTTATATAAAATAAGTTCAGTACTTCAAAGAAAAAATCTTTGAAGGCTCTGTATACCTTCTAAAGAGAAATGGACTTTGAACAAAGAAGTCAATTCCTTAAATATATCTTATAAATCAGTGGCATGTGCTAGCTTTGTCATTCATATTTTCAAGGGGTGAAGTTTTGTATAACCTTAGTTTATTTCTATGAATCAGATTTGTTTCAAGAAATGGGAGTTAGTAATCATTGAGCACCTTTCAAAGAATGTATCACTGGCTCTTCTCAGTATGTCCAAAAGAGAAATTTCACAAAAATTTTGAGAATAAAATTTCTATTGAACTGAGGGAAAATTCTGCATGGTGATGATTTTAAAGCATTTGTATATAAATTTTCACATAATTGTTTTAAAAATGAAATAAACAAAGTATATCCTACTGCACTACAAGTTTATTATATTTTTTTAATTTTAATTTTTTTTCAGTGTTCGAAAATTAATTGTCCATTCCCCACACCCAGTGCTCCATGCAATAGGTGCCCTCAGTACCCACCACCAGGCTCTCCCATCCCCCCAACCCCTTCCTCCAAGTTCCTCAGTTTGTTTCTGTGTCCAAAGTCTCTCTTGTTTCATTTCTCTCCCTGAATTACCCTACTTCCCATTTACTTTCCTTCTCCTACTGTCTTCTATATTAACCCTTATGCACCGCAAGTAAGTGAAACCATGTGATACTTGACTTTCTCTAGTTGGCTTATTTCACTCAGCATAATCTCTTCCAATCTAGTTCATGTTGCTACAAAAGTTGGATATTCAGCCTTTCTGATGGAGGCATAGTATTCCATTGTATATATGTACCACATCTTCTTTATCCATTCATCCGTTGATGGGTACCTTGGCTTTTTGACAGTTTGGCAATTGTGGCCATTGCTGCAATGAACATTGGGGTACATATGGCCCTTCTTTTCACTACATCTGTATCTTTGGGGTAAATGCCCAGTAGTGCAATTGCAGGGTCATAGAGCAGCTCTATTTTTATTTTTTTAAGGAATCTCCACACTATTTTCCAAAGCGGCTGCATCAGCTTGCATTCTCACCAACAGTGTAAGAGAGTTCCCCTTTCTCGGCAACCTCTCCAACACTTGCTGTTTCCTGACTTATTAATTTTGGCCATTCTGACTGGTGTAAGGTGGTATCTCAGTGTGGTTTTGATTTGAATTTCCCTGATAGCTAGTGACACTATAGCTAGTGTCTGTTAGACATTTGTATATCTTCTATGGAGAAGTGCCTCTTCATGTCTCTTGCCCATTTTTTGATGTGTTTATCTTCTTTTTGGATGTTGAGTTTGAGTAGTTCTTATAGATCTTGGATACCAGCCCTTTGTCTGTAGTGTCATTTGCAAATATCTTCTCCCATTTTGTGGGTTGCCTCTTTGTTTTGTTGACTGTTTCCTTTGCTGTACAGAAGCTTTTTATTTTGATGACGTCCCAGAAGTTCATTTCCGCTTTGGTCTCCTTTGCCTTTGGAGACGTGTCTTGAAAGAAGTTGCTGTGGCCGATGTCAAAGAGGTTACTGCCTGTGTTCTTTTCCAGGATTTTGATGGATTCCTGCCTCATGTTGAGGTCTTTCATCCATTTTTAGTTTGCCTTTGTGTGTGCTGTAAGAGAATGGTCTAGTTTCATTCTTCTATACGTAGCTGTCCAATTTTCCCAGTACCATTTATTGAAGAGACTGTCTTTTTTCCACTGGATATTTTTTCCTGCTTTGTCAAAGATGATTTGACCATAGATTTGTGGGTCCATATATGGACTCTCCACTCTGTTCCATTGGTCTATTTCTCTGTTTTTGTGCGAGTTTCATGCTGTCTTGGTAATTACAGCTTTGTAGTAAAGCCTGAAGTCAGGTAACGAGATGCCTCTAGCTTTGTTTTTCTTCTTCAGCAATTCCTTAGCAATTCAGGGTTTTTTTTTTTTTGGTTCCATATAAATTTTAGCATTGTTTGTTCCCAAGCTTTGAAGAATGTTGGTGGAATTTTCATTGTAATGGCATTGAAAGTATATATTGCTCTGGGCAGTATAGACATTTTGACAATGTTTATTCTTCCAATCCATGAGCATGGAATGCTCTTCCAACTTTTTGTGTCTTCTTCAACTTCTTTCATCAGTGTTCTGTAGTTCCTTGAGTACAGGTCCTTGACTTCTTTGGTTAGGTTTATTCCTAAGGAAGCCCATCACAATAGGCCAGATATCATATGATTCCTTTTATATGAAATGTCTGGAATATTCAAAACTATAGACACAAAAAAATACACTAGTTGTTATTTAAGACTTGGGGTGAGTGTGGGTCAAAAGTGATGGCTACAGGATACACTTTTTCATTTTTGCTGTAGTAAGAAACATAAATATTTACTATTTTAACCATTTTAAATGTACAATACAGTATTGTTAACTATATGCACAATGTTGTGCAACAGATCTCTAAGACTTTTTTCAGCTTGCAAAAGTGAATCTCTATATCCACTGATAAACAGCTATCCCCCCCCACTGCTGCAAACAAAAACTATTCTAATTTCTGTCTCTAAAATTTTGATTAATTTCTTTTCTTTTCTTTTTTTTAGAAAGAGGGCGATTGAGAGTGGGGTGGGGAGGGACAGAGGAAGAGGGAGAGAATCCTAAGCAGACCACACAGAATAAAGAGCCAGTCGTGGGGCTCGATCTTAAAATCTTGAGATCATGACCTGAACCAAAACCAAGACTTGAACACTTAACTGACTGACCCATCCATATGCCCCTTGATTAATTTAAATACCTCATACATGGTTTCTTTTTGAGGAGATGAAAAAGTTATAAAATTGACTATGGTGCTTTTTGCACATCTTGTACATATCTGTGCATATGCACAGCAAATTATCTACTTTAGTTAGGTAGATTGTATGGGATGGGAAGTATATCTGAATAAAGTTGTTTAAAAAAAAATCTGGAAAATCTTCAACTCACATGGGACAAAAAGATTCTATCAGCAAGGAAGGTTGACTTACTCAGAGAGCTCCAAATCCTCCCAAATAGTACCGCCTTATTTTTCAGGGTCTTATTTTTATCCCTATATCTTTCCCATTAAAAACTTGGTGAGGCTGTGAAATCAATCCACATTGTAGCTCAGTAACCATGGAAGAATACTTTGTAAATGATTTTTGCCTGTGCTAATCTGAAGTCTTTAAAAAAAAAACCTATTTATTTGAGAGAGTGAGAGCACACATGTGCATGAGTAGGGGGGAGTGGAAGAGAGGGAGGGAGAGAGAAAGAATCTCAGGCAAACTCCAAGCTGAGCGCAGAGCATGGAACAGGATTCCATCTCACAATCCTGAGGTCATGATCAGAACCAAAACTGAGAGTCAGAGACTTAACCCAACTGAGCCACCCAGGCGCCCTTAAATCTGAAGTCTTTGACTTAAGAACTTTTGGAGACTAATGATAATGATACTACAAGCTGGGAATTTAAAACTCTGCATTTATAATGATCCTTCTTTAAGGTATTCATTATAGTTAAAATCAGCCAGTCTTCCCCCACTGTACCTGTATTTCTTCAACTTTTCATCACTGAAACCCTGTGGTCCATCAAAGTTAGCAGATAAGAGGGAACTGGTGCTCAAACTGTTAGACTGTGAAGCATTCACTTTAAAGCATAGTACAAATTCCAAGTAAACAGATATAAATTAAAAATATCAGCAGGAACCCAGGCCTTTTTGAAATAAAAAAAAATATTTAATTTTTCTGTTTTGTCTGGGTAACAGCTCCATGTGTCATCCAATTGTCTTTCAATCTCCAGATAAAGGGTGGGGATGGGATTCTTTTGAACACCAGAAAGCTGGGGTTAGGAATACTGCTCAGGGAAAGTCTACTTTTTTTTTTTCCTTTAAGAAAGTATATTCCTGGGGCGCCTGGGTGGCTCAGTTGGTTAAGCGGCTGCCTTCAGCTCAGGTCATGGTCCCAGAGACCAGGGATCGAGTCCCACATTGGGCTCCCTGCTCGGTGGGAATCCTGCTTCTCCCTCTCTCACTCCCCCTGCTCATGTTCCCTCTCTGGCTGTGTTTCTCTCTATGAAATAAATAAAATCTTAAAAAAAAATAAAAAAAATAAAAGAAAGTATGTTCCTTTTCTGATACTGGGTTTGATTCAAGATTCAAGGTTAACAAAAAAAAAATTGGACAGAAGTATTTCAGTTATTGGTGTAAGTTATTTCTATTTGGTGATTCAAGACTTGAGTCAAAGTGTGATAAGGAAGAACTGATCTTACTTTGCATAATCCATGCGACCAGCCTCTCTGTTCCTTTTCTTAGAGACTCTGGGACCACAATAACTTATGCTGAAAATTGTTGCATCTGCTTCTGCCCTAAGCTGCCACGTTACATCTGATAAGAATCTGTACTTTGAGAATATTAAATTGGAAAGTTAACCTTTTATTCTACGAGTGTGATTTTGCTTCCTACTAATCCATAACATATCTGATACTCTGATTTTAAAATTTCATGTATTATCCATTGAAGTTCTTATTCAGAACTTTGTGCATATTAACTTAAATTTGATTTCCATAAAATCTATTCACAATGAGTTCAAGCAAACATCGATAATTGTCTTTTGTACAGAGCCAAGTGTCACTCCTTGCCAGCCTTTAATCTCAGGCCAGACCAATATAATTAGTTATGGTAATTACTTACAGTTTTTCAGAAATAATGGAAATTATTGCATCCTCACTTCACTCTAGAATTAAGTTGATGAATCCTTCTTTTGTGAGAACTTTGACCTCTAAGTCTACCTACTCACAGTATGTTCCATAATTAATAAGATATATTTTTAAGTCTTCCTTTTCTATAGAAAAACATAATAATCAAAACGCTCTGAAGCATAGTTAACTCAAAGACACTGAAGTATATAACTCACATTGAGGCCATTACTTTTAAATATTTCTGGTCTTTTAAGTTTTTACTTGTCTTCTGGGGCCATTTCCCTCTTCCACACATGTGAACACTGGTTTAAGAAATGCATGAAGAGTGATATATAGTTCTAAAAACCTCAAATTTCATCAAGGTCTTTCAGTGTCAGTGAACAGGCGCTTATACAAGCAACTAAAATGTCAATTTAAACTTCAAATAGTCTCCCCAACGAGTAAGTGAATAATCAGCATCTAATTATAGATGTATTGGGATTATTTTTCCCATATTGTTTTTAGAATGTTATCCAAAAGTATTTAATACTATTGACATTAGTGTCAGACATAGCTGAGTTTTCTAGCCTCTCCCATTTATTAGCTGTTTTGCTTTAGGTTATGTAATCTTTGAGCCACTGATTTTTCATTTGTATAATTAGAATAATGCCTCATATCCTATTTTATTGATTTAGGAAGAAAAATATAACTTAGTAATCTGAACATCTAAGAAAACAATCATTCAAGAACAATTATGAGTGTCTCTTTTAGAAAATAACACAACATAATTAAAGGATGGTTTGCATGATTGTGCGATGTTTGGAAATAGAATTATCTACAGGATTCTCAGGTTGGTGATATTATGATAAAATGTATCTAATAAATCTATATGTAAAATGGTGTAGATCATAAGAAACAATCACTTTAATGTCAAAGGATATACATGAGATGCAATTTTTTTAATAATTTACATTCCTAAGTAATAAATGTTATTAAGTGTTTAATGGCAAGTCTGTGTATATATACATATATATACATGCATATCTATCTATACCTATCTATCAACTATCTATCATCTAATATCTATCATCTATCTATTGTCTATCATCTGTCATCTATCTATCTATCTATCTATCTATCTATCTATCTATCTATCTATCTATCCATCTATCCATCCACACAATTGTGTATCCAATTAGGTATTATTTTGAAACTATCTCAATTCCAAAGAAAATATTTTAATTTGGTAAAGATAAAATCAAGATGTTCAGATGAAATTATGTCCTATTTTAATAATAATTATCAGTAAATATCAGAAGGATTAGGGAACTAACTTCCAATAATAAACAGTAGAGCAATTGATTCTCTTTGAGAAAGGAAGCTGTATATTTTTTAAATAAGCCAAATTATAGCTGTTGTGTCCACTTAAAAATTGAAATAATTCATATACATTTGTTTATTGACTTCTAGACCACCATTACCATTACTGAAGTAGAAATAAGAATTCAGTGTGTTATATATTATGGACACCTTGCTTAGGAAATAAAGGTGCTTATTCAATGAAAATGTTATGTCATGTTTATTGTGACACCAACGTAAGGCCAACTCTTTCTAAGCTAACCTCTACATTTAATGTAATTTCATTTAAAAATCTCACAAGAAGTTGATGGAACTTGACTAATGGATCCAAACTGGATAAATGTCCAAGAGTAGCCACAGTCAATTGTTGAAAAAGAATATGCAACGAGACTATCCTACTATAAGTAAGAATTATTATAATGTTATAGTAATTTAAATTATGTGCCATTAGCACAGGGGTTGTAACATCCAATCAAAAGAACAGAATAAAAAGCCTGAAAGCAGATCCAACAGAAATAAGGAAACTCAGTGGCACCTGGGTGGCTCAGCTGGTTAAGCCACTGCCTTCAGCTCAGGTCATGATCCTGTAAACCCAGGATTGGGCCCCACATCAGGCTCCCTGCTCGGCGGGAGGCCTGCTTCTCCCTCTCTCTCTCCCCCTGCTTGTGTTCCCTCTCTAGCTGTGTTTCTTTCTGTCAAATAAATAAATAAAATTTTTAAAAAAGAAATAAGGAGACTCAAAATATGACAAAAGTCACATAAAAATCATTGGAAAAAATTTGGATACTTCAAATGATGATGGGTAAAAAAATGACTTACATGTTAGGGAATAATGGGGATTTACTTTCCACTCTGCACAAAAAAAAACTCCAGAAGTATTAATGACTTAAACAAGGAAAAATTTTATTTTAAAACTATTACAAAGCACATAAGATTAGGTAACAGAAGATTTAGGATAATTTTTTTAAAAGATTTTATTTATTTGACAGAGAGAAACACAGCCAGAGAGGGAACACAAGCAGGGGGAGTGAGAGAGGGAGAAGCAGGTTTCCTGCCAAGCAGGGAGCCTGATATGGGACTCGATCCCAGGTTTCCGGGATCATGACCTGAGCCGAAGGCAGTCACTTAACCAACTGAGCCACCCAAGCACCCCAATTAGGGTAAATTTTTAACTGCAGTTAAGAACTATAATATCTTGCAAAATTTTAGTCAGTAGGAAATCTTTAAACAGTAAGAAAATACATTTGCTTTGCTTACCTAGGATTTTAATAAATCATGATTTACAAAATTGTGAATTGATAATCAATAACTTTACTATGTAGTGATATACTGATGGAATGAAAGACAAGGTCTACAAATAAAATCAATTAGTTGATTTGTTGACATGTGGAAAAGTTTTTTTAGTTGACATGTGAAAAAGTTTTACAACATATACTGCAAATAATCAGAGAATATACTCATAGATTAAGGGGTAGGTAAGATTTCTCCCCTCCATCTTACCGCAGTAGAGATATCACTTTAATCTTAACATTGTGCTCAAAAGAAAGAGAAATATTTTTAAGGTGCAGTGAGTGAAGAAAAATGTAGTGCCAAAAATTGTCCATTCCTCTGAGTATTTCAAATTCATCTCAAGGCATCTTTGCAAGGCCTATAGAATAGAGTAGTTACAGTTGTGTGCAGAATTTTTAAATTCCCTTAGAGTATAGCTTAACTATAACTGAATTATTATATTTAAGAACTTAATTTAGAAAACAATATAAAAAAAAAGAAAGGCAATGTGGAGAGCAGTCATGTTTCAAAATACCATGGGAAAAATGAGATGCCCACTTCTGCTGCTGTAGTCAGGGACAAGTGTCCAGTCTTAGTACAGATTGTTGTTCTCATACTGCTTCCTTCATGACTAGCAGAAACCTGTTCTATACTGGTCCATTTCACCAAGACTGTGACCTTGAAATGAGATCTCATGCTCACTGGCCTATTAACTCTTAAGGCAAACTCATTAAAATATTAGACTATACTTCTTATTAGTTCAAGTACTTAATCTTTCCTGATGAAGCAACTGTAATGAATATTTAAAAGATAAAAAACACCTACCAATAATTACAAACTTTAAACTTTTTTAGAAAATAATTAAACACAGCACAGTAAAGTTCAAGCAATAGGCTTATGCAATTCAAAGATGATGTTTCAAAGTGTGTTCTCTTTCCCTGTCACTATAAATAAAGAGCAAACTTTTCATGATGGTACATAATACCATTATTACTCTGACCTATTGACTGTTCAGCTATAAAATAGTATCAGATGATGAACTACTTTGAGACTACATAAATATCCTCTTGCCCACCATTATTTTACCTTCAAGTTTTAGCATTCATTAATGCTTTTTGTAATTTTATATTTTCCTATATTTATAATTAAAGAGCTATACTTAGTAAGACTGTCCCCTTCCACCATTTTATTTACTTACTTATTTTTTAATTCATTTGTGTGTATATATCAGTACATCTGTTAACTTACTCAGTGTGTTAACATTTCACAATCATAATTATCACATATTTAACCCATTCCAGAGCTACCTCCCCTCTGGTAACCCTCTGATTATTTTCTATATGTTTTTTTATTGTTATACAATTTTTTTATTTTTATTTTTTCCACAACCCAGCCACCCTATCCCACTTTCCCACTGCCCAGCAAATATTCAGTTTGTTTCCTGAGATTAAGAGTCTCTTGTGGTTTGTCTCCCCTCCCCCCACCCGGTCCCATCTTGTTTCATTTTTTCCCTCCCTACCTCCCACTACCCTGCCTCACAAATCCCTCATATCAGAGAGATCATATGATAATTTTCTTTCTCTGATTGACTTCTTTCGCTCAGCATAATACCCTCCAGTTCCATCCACATTGTTGCAAATGGCAGGATTTCATTCTTTTGATGGCTACATAGTATTCCATTGTGTGTGTGTATGTCTGTGTGTATAAATATATACATATGTATATACCACATCTTCTTTATTAATTTGTTGATGGACATCTAGGTTCTTTCCATAGTTTGGTTATTGTGGACATTGCTGCTATAAATATTCAGGTGCATATGCCCCTTTGGATCACTATATTTGTACCTTTAAGGTAAATACCCATTAGTGCGAGGGCTGGGTCATATGGTAGCTCTATTTTTAACTTTTTGAGGAATCTCAATACTGTTTTCCAGAGTGGCTGCACCAGCTTGCATTCCCACCAACAGTGTAGGATGGGTTTTCTTTTCCCCACATCCTCACCAACATCTGTCGTTTCCTCACTGGTTAATTTTAGCCATTCTAACTGGTGTGAGGTGGTATCTCACTGTGGTTTTGACTTGTATTTCCCTGATGCCGAGTGACATTGAGCACTTTTTCATCTGTCTGCTGGCCATTTAGATGTCTTCTTGGAGAAATGTCTGTTCATATTTTCTGACGTTTCTTGATTGGATTATTTGTTCTTTGGGTGTTGAGTTTCAGAAGTTCTTTATAGACTTTGGATACTAGCCCTTCTATCTGATATGTCATTTGCAAATATCTTCTCCCATTCTTTCGGTCTTTTGGTTTTGTTGACTGTTTCTTTTACTGTGCAAAAGCTTTTGATCTTGATGGAGTCCCAATTGTTCATTATTTTTCTTGCTCCCCTTGTCTTTGGTGATGTTTCTAGGAAGAAGTTGCTGAGGTGGTGCCTGGGTGGCTCAGTTGGTTAAGCAACTGCCTTCAGCTCAGGTCATGATCCTGGAGGCCCGGGATCGAGCCCCACATCGGGCTCCCTGCTCGGTGGGAAGCCTGCTTCTCCCTCTCTCACTCCCCCTGCTTGTGTTCCCTCTCTAGCTGTGTTTCTCTCTGTCAAATAAATAAATAAAATCTTAAAAAAAAAAGAAGTTGCTGCAGCTGAGGTCGAAGAGGTTGCAACCTGTTCTCCTCAAGGATTTTGATGGATTCCTGTCTCACATTGAGGTCTTTCCTCCATTTAGAGTCTATTTTTGTGTGTGGTGTAAGGAAATGGTACAGTTTCATTCTTCTGCATGTGGCTGTCCAATTTTCCCAACACCATTTGTTGAAAAGACTGTCTTTCTTTCCATTGGACATTCTTTCCTATTTTGTTGAAGATGAGTTGACCACAGAGTTGAGGGTCCATTTCTGGGTGCTCTATTCTGTTCCATTGATCTCTATGTCTGTTTTTGTGCCAGTACCACACTGTCTTGATGATTACAGCTTTGTAATAGAGCTTGAAGTCTGGATTGGTGATGCCACCAACTTTGGTTTTCTTTTTCAACATTCCTATGTGGGCTCTTTTCTGATTCCATATAAATTTTAGTGTTATTTCTTCCATTTCTTTGAAAGAAATTGATGATATTTTGATGGGGATTGCATAAAATGTGTAGATTTTTTCACAATATTTTCACAATATTTGTTCTTCCAGCCCATGAAAATGTTATGTTTTTCCATTTCTTTGTGTATGGTCAACTTCTTTCGTGAGTACTTTGTAGTTTCTTCAGTACAGATTCTTTGCGTTTTTGGTTAGGTTTATTCCTAGGTACCATAGTTTTGGGTGCAATTGTAAATGGGATCAGCTCCTTAATTTCTCTTTCTTCTGTCTTGCTATTGGTGTATAGAAATGCAACTGGTTTTTACACATTGATTTTATATCCTGACACTTTACTGAATTCTAACATTACTATGAGTTCTAAGAGTTTTGGAGTGGAGTCTTTTGGGTTTTCCACATAAAGTATTATATTATCTGAAAAGAGCAAGAGTTTGACTTCTTTGCCTTCTTCAGATGCCTTTTATTTATTTTTGTTGTCTGATTGCTAAGGCTAGGACATCTAGTACTATGTGGAATAGCAGTGGTGATAGTGGATAACCCTGCCATGTTCCTGACCTTAGGGGAAAGGCCCTCAGTTTTTCCCCATTGAGAATGATATTTACTGTGGGCTTTTAATAGATGGCTTTTATGATATTGAGGTATGTACCCTCTATCCCTACACTGTGAATAGTTTTGATCAAGAAAGGATGCTGTACTTTGTCAAATGCTTTTTTAACATCTATTGAGGGGATCATATAGTTCTTGTTCTCTCTTTTATTATTGTACTGTATCACATTGATTGATCTGTGGATGTTGAACCAACCTTGCAGCCGAGGCATAAATCCCACTTGGTTGTGGGGGATAATCCTTTTAATGTACTGTTAGATCCTACTGGCTAGTATTTTGGTGACAATTTTTGCATCCATTTTCATCAAGGATAATGGTCTGTAATTCTTCTCTGTCTGGTTTTGGGATCAAGGTAATGTTGGCCTCAAAATGTGTTTGGAAGTTTTCCTTCCATTTCTATTTTTTGGAACAGTTTCAGGAGACTGGGTATTAAGTCTTCTTTAAATGTTTGCTAGAATTCTCCTGGGAAGCCATTTGGCCCTGGGATTTTGTTTGTTGGGAGGTTGTTTTTTTTTTAATTTTATTTATTTCTTTGACAGAGAAACACAGCAAGAGAGGGAACACAAGCAGGGGGACTGAGAAAGGGAGAGGCAGGCTTCCTGCCGAGCAGGGAGCCCAATGTGGGGCTCGATCCCGGGCCTCCAGGATCATGACCTGAGCCGAAGGCAGTTGCTCAACCAACTGAGCCACCCAGGTGCCCCTTGTTGGGAGGTTTTTGATGACTGCTTCAATCTCCTTACTGGTTATGGGTCTGTTCAGGTTTTCTTTCTTCCTGGTTTAATTTTGGTAGTTTATAAGTCTCTAGGAATGCCTTCATTTCTTCCAGATTGTCAAATTTTCTGGTGTATAGTTGCTCATAATATGTTCTTATAATTATTTGTATTTCTTTGGTGTTGGCTGTGATCTCTCCTCTTTCATTTGTGATTTTATTAATTTGGGTCCTTTTTCTCTTCTTTTTGGTAAGTCTGGCCTGGAGTTTATCAATCTTGTTAATTCTTTCAAAGAACCAGCTCTAGTTCTCTAGGATTTTGATGGTGTCAGGTCTCAAATTTAGGGTTTTACACTTTGAATTTATTTTTGTGTATGGTGGAGGAAATTGGTCCAGTTTCATTCTTTTGCATGTTGCTGTCCAGTATTGCCAACATAATTTGTTGAAAAGACTTTTTCATATTGCATATTCTTTGTGCTTTGTCGAAGATAAATTGAGTATACAGTTGTGTGTTTATTTCTGGATTTTCTTTTCTGGTCTGTTCATCTATGTATCTATTTTTGTTTCAGTACCGTGCTGTTATGATTATTACAGTTTTGTAAAATTCTTTGAAGTCCATAACTGTGATGCCTCCAGCTTTGCTTTGCTTTTTCAAGACTGCTTTGGTTATTTGAGGTCTTCTGTGGCTTTATACAAATTTTAGGATTGTTCATTCCAATTCTGGATAAATGCTGGCAGCAGTTTGATAGGGATTGCCTAAAATGTGTAGACTGCTTTTGCTACTATAGACATTTTGACAATATTTGTTCTTCCAATCCATGGATATGGCATGTTTTTCCATTTTTTTTTGTGTTGCCTTCAGTTTCTTTCATGGGTTGTATAATTTTCAGAGTACAGGTCCTTTGCCTTTTTGTTTAGGCATATTACTCAGTACCTTCTTATTTTTGGTGCCCTTTTAAATGGGACTGATTCCTTAATTTCTCTTTCTAATGCTACATTATTGGTGTATATAACTGCAACAGATTTCTATATGTAGATTTTGTATCATGTGATATTACTGAATTCACTTATCAGTTCTAGTATTTTTTTTGTTGGAGTCTTCAGGGTTTTCTATATACAGTATCATGTCATCTGCAAATAGTGAAAATTTTACTCTTCCTTACTGATTACGATGCTTTGTTTCCTTTTGTTGTCTGATTGCTGTGTCTAGTCTTCCAGTACGATATTGAATAAAAGTGGTGAGAGTGGACACCCTTGTCTTAATTCCTAATCTTAGGGGAAAAGCTCTCAATGTTTCCCCAGTAAGGAAGAAGTTAGCTTGATTTTTACATAAATGACCTTTATTATGTTGAAGTATGTTCCCTCTTAACCTTTTTTGTTGAGGGTTATTATTATGGATGGGTATTGTACTTTGTTAAGTGCTTTTTCTGTATCTACTGAAAGGATCATATGTTTTTTATGTGGTTTTTATCCTTTCACATATCCATATGATGTATCACATTGATAGATTTGTGAATATTGTAACATCCTTGCACCCCTGAAATAAATCCCACTTGATTGTGAATAGTATTTTTCCCAATACATTGTTGGATTAGGTTAGCTAATATTTTGTTGAGAATTTTGCATTTTATTTTCATCAGAGATACTGGTGTATAGTTCTCTATTTTGTGGTGTCTTTATCTGGTTTTACATTCAGGGTCATGCTGGCCTTATAGAATGAATTTGGAAGTTTTCCTTCCTCTTCTATTTTTTGGAATAGAGAATACATATTTACTCTTCCACTACATGATATTAGCTAATTTTTTCTGTAGATGTTCTTTATCAAGTAGAAGAATGTACCTCGTATTTATATTTTTAAAAGAATTTATATGAATATTATTAAAGTTGTCAAATGCATTTTCTGTGTTAATTTATACTATCATGCAATTATTTGTCTTCCCTATTATGGAAGGTTACATTAATTGATTTTCAAGTATTGAACCCAGTCTTGCATCTCTGAAATAAAACCATGTCAGTCATGTTGTACCTTTTTTAATATTTCTGACTTATATTTGATAATATTTTAAGGTTTTCTTCGTATTGATATTTGTGAGAGATTTATTGGTACATAGATTTCTATTTTTACATACTATGTATCTCCTCTTGGTATCAGTTTAAAAATAGCTTCATAAAATGTGATGGAAATCACTCTTTCCTCTTGCATTTTGTGAAAATAATTGTGTAGAATTGGTAATAATTCTTTAAAATTTTTAAAAACTAAAACATAATTGACATATAACATTGTGTCAGTTTAAAATGTACAACGTGTTGGCCTGATACATTTATATTTTCAGTATGGTTACCATAATAGTGTTAGCACCATTTCTATCATGTCACATAATTATCATTTCTTGTATGTAGTGAGAAGTTATGATCTAGCCTCCTAGTAGTTTTGAAATTTATAATACAGTGTTAATAACAATAACCACTATACTGTGCATTAGATCTCCAGAATTTATCCATCTACTATTTGCAAGTTTGTACCTTTACACAACATCTCTCTAATTCCCTTCCTTCCCCCCCATAATGTCATTTACTATTTTTATGAGTTTGATTTTTAGATTCCACATGTAAGTGATAACAAACAGTATTTGTATTTCCCTTTCTGAGTTATCTCACTTAGCACAATGTCCTCAATGATGACAATTTTTTAGATGTTTATAGAATTCTCCAGTAAAACCATCTTGTCCTAAAGATTTCATTTTTATTTATGATTTTAAGTTAATAATCCAATTTTCTTAATAGTTATGCATTTATTCCAATTATATATTTCCTATTGAGTTGTGGTAATTGGTACCATTGAAGAATTGATCCATTCATTTATGTCATCAATTTTGTGCCTGTAGGTTTGTTTATATCTTACCATCTTGTTGATGTCTTCAGGGTATGTAGAGATATACCCCATTTCATTCCTGACATTGGTAAAGTATGTCTTTATTTCTTTGTCAATCCAGTTCAAGTTTTATAAATTCATTGGTCTGTTTAAAAAAATAGCTTTTTATTTCATTTCATTAATTTCTGTTGGTATCTTTATTATTTCTTTTCTTCTTGGTTTGAGTTTAACCTTTCCTCATCTGGGAATTCAGATTACTGACTTGAAATTCTTTATTCTCCAATATATCTATTTAGTGTTATAAATGTCCTTCTAAGTGCAGCATTAACTATGTCTAACAAATTCTGGTATGTATATTGTACTTTTCATTCAGTTCAGTGTATTTTTTTATTTCCCTAAGACTTTCTTATCAGGGATGGTGCATGACCTGCCCCTCCCACCATGTCCAAGCCACCAGAAACTTTGGTGGAGGTACCCGTGAATGTGAATGCAAGTCCCTCCAGGCTTCCCCCCCCCGCCAGAATCTGGAAAGCCACGTAACCTGTGGGCCAGGGTAATATGTCCTTTGTGTGCTCATCCAAGACATTGTTCCATTTAATCTTCCTCCTGGTAATCATGTCTCTGTATCTCTTATCTGTACTTCTTGATCCCTCTGTGCCTCAATGGTCTCAGCTTCTGTGGGTTTAAGCAATCACTCTTTGCCCTGCAGTAACAATACTAATCCTGTCTCTAAGGCGGGTACAAAAGCAGTTAAAGATTTAACTGCACCAGGGATGCCTGGGTGGTTCAGTTGGTTGAGCGACTGCCTTTGGCTCAGGTCATGATCCCAGAGACCTGGATGGAGCCCCACATTGGGCTTCCTGCTTGGCGGGAAGCCTGCTTCTCTCTCACTCCCCCTGCTTGTGTTCCTTCTCTGGCTGTGTTTTTCTCTATCAAATAAATAAAATCTTAAAAAAAAAAAGATTTAACTGCACCATCCAACTTCCTCACTTTGGAATAGTAAAAAACTGGGACTCTTGACAGTCAAGAGAGACAAAGGCAGAGCCAGAGGCAAAGGAAAAGGCAGAGGAAAAGGCAGAGAGCCTGCACAGAGAAACAGAAACAGAGAAGCAGAGAGCAAGAGAGAAGCAGAGAGCGCAAGAGAGAAACAGAGATCAAGAGAGACAGAAGCAGAGAGTAAGAGAGACAGAACAGAGACAGAAGCAGAGCAAGAGGGCCAGAACCAGAGCTAGAGAGCCAGAGCATGAGCCTGAGCCTGCTTCATATGTCTCTCCTGACTGACCTCGGGTCTGTCAGCTTGCATCAGATCTCCATGTCCGTATCATTATTTCACCTGCCAGACATCCTGTGGTTCAGGACCCACATCTCTGCTGAGGCTGGTCCCAGCACTTTCTTTAGATTGCTTAAAAGTGTGCTATTTATTGTCCAAGTATTTTGAATTTTTCTTATCTTTCCATTATTTATACCTCATTTCATTCCATTCTGGTCAGAAAAGAAACTCTGTATGATTTCAATTAGTTTAATTTTATTGAAGTTTCTGTAATGTTCCAAGATATCTCCTATTTTGGTATATGCATCATGGATGCTTGAAAAGAATGTGCGTTTTGTTGTTGCAGGGTGGAATATTCCATAAATGTCAATGTTCTCTTTTTAGTTGATGTGTTGTGTTCTTCTTTATCATTGCTGATTTTATATCCAGTTAATCTATCTGTTGCTGACACAGGGTTGTTGAAATCCCTAACTATAACCTTGGTTTTGTCAGTTTGTGCTTTTTGTTCTGTTGTTGTTTAGAATCATATGTTTTGCAGTTGTGTTGTTTGGTGCATATATAGACAGAATTGATGTTTTTGTGGATTGACCTTTATATCATTATGTAAATTCACCTTGCCAGTTTCTGTCTTTAAAGGGCATATTAGACTACTTATATTTAATATAATTATTGACATGTAGGACTTAAATGGTCATTTTAATTTTTGTTAATTTTCTCTTTCTTGAATTTCTGCCTTCTTGAATTTTTATTTAGAATTCTCTTTTGAATCTCCCATGGTTCTTTTAAGATTTTATTTATTTATTATTTTAGAGAGAAAGCATGTACACATATTGGAGGAGGGTGAGAGGGAGGGGAGAGTGAGAGGATTTCAAGCACCCTCCATGCTGAGCACAGAGTCTGATGCAGCACTTAATCTCATGACTAAGCTTAATGGACTGAGCACCCAGGTGTCCCTAAATCATCCATTTTTTTAATATGCATATATTTGTATAGCTTTGTGTGTACATGATTGCTATACACATTACATTATTTATATACTGTTCATCAGTCTCCTGATGTTGACATTTTACTAGTTTGATTGAAGTATAGAAATCAAAACTATTCCTGGGTAGTCTCCTTCTTCTGGAAAGATTCAGTAGATACATTATTCCCCCATTAAATACAACTAAAATCCCTAGACTTTATATATAAAACAACATAAGAAAAGACTAACAGTTGAAAAGAAGACAGACTGGCTAGGAAACTTAAGGTCTGCTCTGGATTGAACTGTATCTCCCCCAAATACCTATTTTGAAGCTTTAACCCCCAATATGACTTAATCCAGCCATAGGGGCTTTATGGAGATTAAGGTTAAATGAGGTTATAAAGATGGGGTCCTAATACAGTCCTAATAGGACTGTAGCTTTATAAAAAAGGAATATCTCTATCAATCTCTCTTTGCAATGTGAAGATATAGCTTGGACATCATCTAAACCAGGATGAGAGGTCTCCTAAGAACCTGACCATGCTGGTACCCTAATCTCACACTCCAGCCATCATAACTGTGAGAAAATAAATTTCTGTTGTTTCAGTCACATAGTCCATAGTATTTTTTTATGGAAGCCTAAACCAACTAATCTAGGACCTGAGTAATAATATGGTGAAAGAAATCTTGGAACAGCAGAAAGCAAGAACAGGAAAAATATGATTTAATACAATAAAAGAGACTTTCAATTTCCTCTTGAGTCTTCTAAATTATGTTTGTGGGTGAAGCAAAAATTGTAACAGAGTCGAATGTGGTTCTCATTATATGTAGAGGAAATATTTGACAATGATATTATAAATGAAGGAGAGTAAAATGATGTAGTCTTCATTTTTAAAACAACAGCCTTATTAAGATATGACTAACATACCATATGCTAGAGAAATATAATTAAAAGTAAAATATGCCAACCTAAAAGCCTTCTCCACAAAAGTAGAAGAGAGAGAAATCTGTTTTATTATTGGATAAGCATTAAAATAGAATTTGATGGACATTACAGGTAATCTGCTAAAGTGATTGCAAAGACAGAAAGAAATTGTATTGTATTACATGGCCAAGCTGATACATCCAGTTGCATGCATTTTCTCATGATAAATGATAACTATTCCCCAAGTAAAAGAACATGACATCATCATTTGTGACACGTAATTTATCCTAAGTTCACCTTATAATTAGGTAGCCATCTGTGTTTGTTAATTGCTTTTTAAAAAGGAAAATAAATTAGTCATATCTCTATGATAAGAGGTACATTTGTGACTTGGAGCCTGGCACCAGCTAAAGTTAGATTCTTATCCTGCTACAGAAAATAGAAGATATGGGTACTATGTTTTGTAATTATTACATTTCAAAGAGAAGACTGCCAGGTTTTGAGAAAAAAAAAAAAGAGAAGATTCACAATTACATTATTTTCTTTTCCGTAAGTATTCTAAGAGAGGATATAGAGTCTTTTTTTCATCTTGTACCAAGAAAAATTAAAGTATATTTTCCTTATTTTTAATTTACATTTGTCATATACATCTAACTCACCTATTTAAACCATACAGTTTCATAGTTTTTAGTATATTTACAAACATTAACAATCACCACAATCAGTTTAGATCATTCATCCTCTAAAAGAAACCAGTTCCCCCTTAGCAGTCACTCTCCATTTCTGTGACACTTCCCTTACCAGACCTAGGTAACCACTAATCTACTTTCCATCTCTATAGATTTATACATTACAGATATTTTATATAAAAATAATACACTGTGTGGTATTTTATGAATAGTTTCTTTCATTTAGCATGTTTTCAAGGTTCATTCTGGTTGTAACATATGTCAGTACTTCATTCCTTTTATTGCTGAATGATATTTTGTGTAGAGATATATACCATTTTCTATATCTATTATCAATTGATGGCAATTTGGGTTATTTCCACATTTTGACTATTATGAATAATGCTTCTATGAGTGTTCATGTACCAATATTTGTGACAATATGTTTTCATCTTTCTTGGATATACACCTAAGAGTATATTTCTGGCTCATACAATGACTCTATATTTATCTTCCTGAGGACCTGCCAAACTGTTTTCCAAAGTGGCTGCACCATTTTATATTTCCATCTGCAATATATAAAAGTTCCATTTCCCCACACCCTTCTAAACACTTCTTATCTACCCTTTTTATTTTGACCATCCTAGAGAATGAGAAATTCTATTTTATTGTGGTTTTGATTTGAATTTCTCTGGTGACTAATGTTAAGCACCTTTCCATGTACTTAATGGCCATTTGTATATCTTCCTTGGAATACTGACCAAAAACCGGCCCACAATGGGCAAAGACAGACACTGCAGATGACTGGACTGAAGGAAAAGTGACCAGGACACAGCAGCAAAGCACATGCAGCACACACAAGGAGACACCCCTGAAGCACCAGATTCTGGTGAACAGGGGATACTTCACTACAGGGCACTACAGGACCTCTTTTTCATAAGGCCATATATTCAAGAGCAGGAGATCTAAGTGACTTTCCAAAAACAGTGAAGCAGACACAGAGGTTTAGAGAAAGTAAAGAGACAGAGTTATATATCCCAAAAGGAAGAACAGGACAAAACTACATCAAGATACATAAGCAAAAACAGATAAAAGCAATATGTCTGATAGAGAATTTAAAGTAATAAACATAAAACTACTCACTGGACTTGAGAAAAGAACAGAGGACATCAATAATAGCTAAAACTTCCTTAAGCCAGGGAAGGAAACAGAAACTCAGATCTAGAAGGCACAGATGGCCTCCAACAAAATCAACCCAAGTAGGTCCACACCAACACAATAGCAATTAAATTGGCCAAAAATAGTAATAAAGAGAGAATTTCATGAACATCAAGAGATAAAAAAGTTACATACTAGAGAAATACCATAAGGCTATCAGTTTATTTTTTAGCAGAAACTTTAAAGTCTACAAGAATGTGACATGATATATTCAAAGTGCTGAAAGAAAAAAACCTGCAGCCAATACTCGATCCAGCAAGCCTATCATTCAGAATAGAAGAGATAAAGATATTTCTCAGACAAAAACTAAAGGCAACCAGCCTTACAGGTAATGTTAAAGAGGACCCTTTGAGGGGAAAGGAAAGACCATAAATAAGAGTATGAAAAGTAGGAAGCACAAACGCAATACAAATAAGTGTATCTGTGAAAATCAGTCAAGGAATTCACAAAAAAGAAGTATGCAAAGCATGACACGGGGAAGACAGGAGTAAAGAATGGGTTGAAACTTAAACAACCTTCAACTTAATATAGACTGTTATTTGCAAAGATGATATATACAAACCTAATGCTAACCACAAATCAAAAAGCTGTAATAGGTATGCAAAAAAGAAAGAAAAAGAAATCCAACTATATCACTAAAGAAAGCCAACAAAACATGAAAGAAGAGAGCCACAGAAGAAAGGATCACAGAAGAACTACAAAAACCTAAAACAAGTACAAAATGGCAACAAACATATAACTATTAATAGTTACTTTAAATGCAAAGCTACTCAACACTCCAATCAAAAGACGCAGGGTGACAAATGCACAGAAAAACAAGACCCATCTTTATGCTGTCTACAAGAGACTCATTTAAGACCTAAAGATACATGCAGATTGAATGTGAGGGGATGGAGAAATATTTATCATGCAAATGGATATAAAAAGAAAGCCAAGATAGAAATACTTATATGGGACTAAACAAACTTTAAAATAAAGACTGTACTGGGAGACAAAGAAAAACACTATGTAATAACAAAGGGGACAATCTAACAAGAAGATACACCAATTGCAAATATTTATGCACCTAACATGGGAGCACTCAAATACATAAAGCTGGAAGTAATAAATATAAAGGAACTAATCAAAAGTAATATAATAATAGTAGGGGACTTAAACATTTATATCAATGGATAGATCATCCAAACAAAAAAATCAAGAAAACAGTGGCTTTGAATAATACAGTGGAACAGATGGATTTATCAGAATTGTTCATATAATTCCATCCTAAAACAGCAGATACACATTCTTATTAAGTGTGCATATAATATTCTCCATAATAGATCAGTGACAGGCCACAAAACAATTCTCAGCAAATTCAAAGAGATCAAAATCATACCACGCATCTTTTCCTACCACAACACTATGAAACAAGAAATCAGCCACAAGAAAAAAACTGGACAGAGCACAAGTACCTGGAGACTAAATAACATGCTACTAAATAATGAATGGTCAACCAAGAAATTAAACAAAAAATCAAAAATTACATAGAGAGAAATGAAAATGACAATGGTCCAAAGTCTTTGGGATAGAGCAAAAGTAGTTCTAAAAGGGAAATATATAGCAATACAGGTCTAACTCAAGGAGCAAGAAAAATATCATATAGACAGCCTAACCTTACATCTGAGGGAGCTAGAAAACAACAACAATGGCAACAACAACAACAAACAAAACCTAAAGCCAGCAGGAGAGAATAATAAAAATTAGACCAGAAAACAATGATGTGAAAACTAAAAAAACAAAAACAAAACAAAACAAAACAAAACAAAACAAAACACCAAAAAAAAAAAAAAAAAAAAAAAAAAAAAAAAAAAAAAAAAAAAAAAAAAAAAAAAAAAAAAAAAAAAAAAAAAAAAAAAAAAAAAAAAAAAAAAAAAAAAAAAAAAAAAAAAAAAAAAAAAAAAACAATGGAATGGTCAATGAAACCTGGAGGTGGTTCTTAGAAAAGATCCACAAAATTGATAAAACTCTAGAATGACTCATCAAAAAAAGAGAGGATTCAAAAAACAAAATCAGAAATTAAAGAAGAGAAATAACAATCACCACCATAGAAATAGAAAGGATTGTAAGGGAATATTATGAAAAAATTATATGCCAACAAATTGGACAACCTATGAAAATTGGATAAATTACTAGAAACATATAACTTTCCCAAACTGAGTTAGCAAGAAATAAGAAATTTTAACAGACCAATTACCAGTAATGAAATGGAGTCAGTAATCAAAAAGCTCTCAACAAACAGAAGTCTAGTACCAGAGGCTTCACAGGTGAGTTCTAACATTTGAAGAAGAGTCAATACCTATTCTATTCAACTTATTCTAAAAAATAGAAGAGAAAGGAAAGATTCTAAATTCATTCTCTTCAGCCAGCCTTTCTCTGATCCCAAGCCCAGATAAAGACAGCACACAAAGAGAACCAGAGGCCAATATCTCTGATGAATATAGATTCAAAAATCTTCAACAAAATATCAGCAAACTGAATCCAATAATACATTTAAAAAATCCACCATGATTAAGTGGGATTTATTCCTGATATGTCACCAATCAACATGATACATCACATCAACAAGGGAAAGTTTTAAATACTATATGATTATTTCAATAGATTTAGAAAGAGCATTTAACAAAGTACAATATCCATTCATGATAAAAACTCTCAATGAAGTCAATTTAGAGGGAACATACTTCAGTATAATAAAGGCCTTATATGAAAAACCCATAGCTAATATCATACTCAATGTAGAAAAAAACTGAGAGATTTTCCCTTAAAGTCAGAAACAAGACCAAGGATGTCCACTCTCAGCACTTTTACTCAACATTGTACTAGAAGTCCTAGCCACAGCGTCAGATAACAAAAAGTAATAATAAAAAAAAAAACATTCCAGTAGGTCAGGGAGAAATAAAACTTCCAGTATTTGCAGATGACAAGATACTATATATAGAAAACTCTAAAGACTTCACCAAAAAGCTACTACAACTGATAAATGAACTCCATAAAGTCACGGGATACAAAATCACTGTGCAGAAATCCATTATGTTTTTCCCTGTATTTGGAATTTAAGTTTTTGTCCTTTTTCCAAGTTTTTATTTCAATTCCAGCTAGTTAACGTTTTTCAGGTGTAGAATTTAGTGAAAAATCACTTACATACAACACCTGGTGCTCATCACAAGTGCCTCCTCAATACCCATCACCTGTTTAACCCATTCCACTCCCCCACGAACCTCCCCTCCAATAACCATCAGTTTGTTCTCTATAGTCAGGAGTCTGCTTCTTGGTATGCCTCTCTTTTTCTCCTCCCTATGTTCATTTGTTTTGTTTCTTAAATTCCAGACATGAGTGAAATCATATGGCATATGCCTTTATATTACTGATATTTCACTTAACATAATACTTTCTAGCTCCATCCACATCATTGCAAATGGCAAGATTTCATTCTTTTTTATGGTTGAGTCATATTTCAGTGTGTGTGTGTGTGTGTGTACACTGCATCTTCTTTATCAATTAATCAGTCAGTGGGCATTTAGGCTCTGTCCATAATTTAGCTACTGTTGATAATACTGCTATAAACATTGGGGCACATATATCCTTTTGAATCAGTGTTTTTTATCCTTTGGGTAAATATCTAGTAGCCAAATTGCTGGATTGTAGAATCCATTGCATTTCTATACACTAATAATGAAACAGCAGAAAAAGAAATTAATGTAAAAATCCTGTTTGCAACTGCACCAAAAATAATATAATCTAGGAATAAATTTAAACAAGGAAGTGAAAGACCTGTACTGTGAAAACTATAAAACAATTATGAAAGAAATTAAAGATGACACAAAGTAATGGAAATACATTCCATGCTCGTGGACTGGAAGAATATTTTTAAAATGTCTATACTACCCAAAGCAATCTGCACATTTAAGGCAATCCCTATGAAATACCAATAGCATTGTTCACAGAACTAGAAAAAATAAACCTAAAATTTATACAGAAATACAAGAGATCTTGATTAGACAAGTAATCTTGAAAAAGAAGAACAAAACTGGAGGTATCACAATTCCAGACTTCAAGTTACATTACAAAACTGTTGTAATCAAAACAGTATGGTACAGGCACAAAAATGGACACATAGATCAATGGAATAGAATAGAAAGCCCAGAAGTAAACTCACAATCATATGCTCAATTAGTCTTCAATAAAGGAGGCAAGAATATGTTGTGGGGGAAAAATCTCCTTAACAAATGGCATCAGGGAAACTGGACAGCTACATGCAAAACCATGTTTTGCATATCCAACCTTTAGAGATCAGAGTAGTTTTTGACATATCATAAACAGTAGTCAAATTCTGATGCATTAATTAATAAATGAAGAAAGTTATCTATATTAATTTATTTACCTATCTCACTCAGAGACATCTTATCTTTCTTCAAAGAAGTGACTGGCTTAATCTTCTTCATTATTACCAGTGCCAAGTACAGTGACTGACCTAAAGGCAATGTTTATTATTCATTTTAGCTCCTTTCTCTGCACATATATATACATGTATACATACACACACATATGAAGAAAAAAAAGAAAGAGAAAGAAAGGAAGGAAGGAAGGAAGGAAGGAAGGAAGGAAGGAAGGAAGGAAGAAAAAGAAAGAAAGAAAGAAAGAAAGAAAGAAAGAAAGAAAGAAAGAAAGAAAGAAAGAAAAGAAAGAAAAGAAAGAGAAAGAAAGAAGAAACCTCATTATAGGGAAGGAACCAAGTGATATGCTTGATCCTAAAGGTGAAGATAGAGAAGTCAAAACTGAATGAAGAAAAAAAAAAGAAAATGAATTAGAATTTTTTTTCATTCATCCCATATTTATTTATTTATTTATTTATTGTTACTTAATTTTTTTCAGTGTTCCAAGATTCATTCCCCATTCCCCACACCCAGTGTTCCATGCAATAGGTGCCCTCAGTACCCACCACCAGGCTCTCCCATCCTCCCACCAAGTCCCTCAGTTTGTTTCTGTGTCCAAAGTCCCTGTTGTTTCATTTCTCTCCCTGGATTACCCTACTTCCCATTTCCTTTCCTCTCCTACTGTCCTCTACATTACCCCTTATGCACCGTAAGTAAGTGAAACCATGTGATACTTGACTTTCTCTCCTTGGCTTATTTCACTCAGCATAATCTCTTCCAGTCCAGTCCATGTTGCTACAAAAGTTGGATATTCATCCTTTCTGATAGAGGCATAGTATTCCATTGTATATATGTACCACATCTTCTTTATCCATTCATCTGTTGATGGGCACCTTGGCTTTTTGACAGTTTGGCAATTGTGGCCATTGCTGCAATGAACATTGAGGTACATATGGCCCTTCTTTTCACTACATCTGTATCTTTGGGGTAAATGCCCAGTAGTGCAATTGCAGGGTCATAGGGTAGTACTATTTTTAATTTTTTTTAAAGATTTTATTTATTTATTTGACAGAGAGAAACACAGCCAGAGAGGGAACACAAGCAAGGGGAGTGAGAGAGGGAGAAGCAGGTCTCCCGCCGAGCAGGCAGCCCGATGTGGGACTCGATCCCGGGTCTCCGGGATCATGACCTGAGCTGAAGGCAGTCGCTTAACCATCTGAGCCACCCAGGCGCCCCCTATTTTTAATTTTTAAAGGAATCTCCACACTGTTTTCCAAAGCGGCTGCACCAGCTTGCATTCCCACCAACAGTGTTAAGAGGGTTCCCCTTTTTCCGCAGCCTCTCCAACACTTGTTGTTTCCTGACTTGTTAATTTTGGCCATTCTGACTGGTGTAAGGTGGTATCTTAGAGTGGTTTTGATTTGAATTTCCCTGATAGCTAGTGATGCTGAACATTTTTTTCATGTGTCTGTTAGACATTTGTATATCTTCTATGGAGAAGTGACTCTTCATGTCTCTTGCCCATTTTTTGATGTGTTCATCTTCTTTTTGGATGTTGAGTTTGAGTAGTTCTTTATAGATCTTGGATACCAGCCCTTTGTCTGTAGTGTCATTTGCAAATATCTTCTCCCATTCTGTGGGTTGACTCTTTGTTTTGTTGACTGTTTTCTTTGCTGTACAGAAGCTTTTTATTTTGATGAAGTCCCAGAAGTTCATTTTCGCTTTTGTGTCCTTTGCCTTTTGAGATGTGTCTTGAAAGAAGTTGCTGTGGCCGATGTCAAAGAGGTTACTGCCTATGTTCTTTTCCAGGATTTTGAAGGATTCCTGCCTCACGTTGAGGTCTTTCATCCATTTTGAGTTTGCCTTTGTGTGTGGTGTAAGAGAATGGTCTAGTTTCATTCTTCTATATGTAGCTGTCCAATTTTCCCAGCACCATTTATTGAAGAGACTGTCTTTTTTCCACTGGATATTTTTTCCTGCTTTGTCAAAGATGATTTGCCCATAGATTTGTGGGTCCATATCTGGACTCTCCA
>PITA01006349.1:0-60044 GCA_004023965.1 Spilogale gracilis
CAGGATTTCATTCTTTTTGGTGGCTGCGTAGTATTCTATTATGTGTGTGTGTGTGTGTGTGTGTGTGTGTGTGTGTGTGTATCAACCACATCTTCTTTATCCATTCATCTGTTGATGGACATCTAGGTTCTTTCCATAGTTTGGCTAGTATGGACATTGCTGCTATAAACATTTGGGTGCATGTGCCCCTTCGGACCACTATATTTGTATCTTTAGGGTTAATACCCAGTGGTGCAATTGCTGGGTTGTAGGGTAGCTCTATTTTCAACTTTTTGAGGAATTCCCATACTGCTTTCCAGAGTGGCTGCAACAGTCTGCATTCCCACCAACAGTGTAGAAGGGTTCCCCTTTCCCCACATCCTCACCAACATCTGTTGTTTTGTGTCTTGTTAATTTTAGCCATTCTGACTGGTGTAAAGTGGTATCTCACTGTGGTTTTAATTTGTATTTCCCTGATGCTGAGGGATGTTGAGCAGTTTTTCATGTGTCTGCTGGCCATTTGGACATCTTCTTTGGAGAAATGTCTGTTCATGTCTTCTTCCCATTTCTTGATTGGATTATTTGTTCTTTGGGTGTTGAGTTTGAGGAGTTCTTTATAGATTTTGGATACTAGCCTTTTATCTGATATGTCATTTGCAAATATCTTTTCCCATTCTGTTGGTTGTCTTTTGGTTTTGTTGACTGTTTCTTTTGCTGTGCAGAACATTTTGATCTTGATGAAGTCCCAATGGTTCATTTTTGCCCTTGCTTCCCTTGCCTTTGGTGGTGTTTCTAGGAAGAAGTTGCTGTGGCTGAGGTCAAAGAGGTTGCTGCCTGTGTTCTCCTCAAGGATTTTGGTGGATTCCTGTCTCACATTGAGGTCTTGCATTCATTTTGAGTCTATTTTTGTGTGTGGTGTAAGGAAATGGTCCAGTTTTATTCTTCCGCATGTGACTGTCCAATTTTCTCAACACCATTTGTTGAAAAGACTGTCTTTTTTCTATTGAATATTTCTTCCTGCTTCATTGAAGATGAATTGACCATAGAGTTGAGGGTCCATTTCTGGCCTCTCTATTCTGTTCCATTGATCTATGTATCTGTTTTTGTGCCAGTACTATACTGTCTTGATGATTACAGCTTTGTAATAGAACTTGAAGTCTGGAATTGTGATGCTGCCAACTTTGGTTTTATTTTTCAACATTCCTCTTGCTATTCGGGGTCTTTTCTGGTTCCATATAACTTTTAGGATTATTTTTTTTCATTTCTTTGAAAAAAATTGGTGGTATTTTCATAGGGATTGCATTGAATGTGTAGGATGCTTTGGGTATCATAAACATTTTAACAATATTTGTCCTTCCAATCCAGGAGCAGGGAATGTTTTTCCATTTCTTTGTGCCTTCCTCAGTTTCTTTCATAAGTGTTCTACAGTTTTCAGAGTACAGCTCTTTTACCTATTTGGTTAGATTTATTCCTAGGTATCATGGTTTTTGGTACAATTGTAAATGGGATTAATTCTTTGATTTCTCTTTTTATTGCTTCATTGTTAGTATATAGAAATGCAACAGATTTCTGTGCATTGATTTTTTCTCCCGTGACTTTGCTGAATTCCTGTATCCATTCTAACAAATTTTTTTGGTGGGTTCTTTCAGGTTTTCTACATTCTTCTGTCCACTGTTATGATGAAGGAGGTGCTGGCCTTTCTTTCCACCAGAATTTTATTGCCAAAGACCCCTTCTGTAAGGCTAGTTTTGATGTGTGCCTGGTTCCAGGAAGGTTGGAGTGTGCAGGGTATGGGGACAACTATTCCTTCACAAATTAAAAAAAAACTAATCTAAGAAAAGCAAACTCAAACAATAATGAAATACTACTCTTTGTCCTATATTAAATTAACATTGGGTAATTTCCTATATTAAATCAACAAAATGTCTCTCCTGTGAGAATATTCAACATTGATTGCTACAGTATATTTTCTGAGAAAAGCATTTGGCCATTTGTTTCTGAAAGCGGTCATGTAATTATTCTTTTCATAATTTATCAGGAGAAACAATATAAAAAATTTAAAAATAACTTCATTTATGAAGGTGTTCAATGTGGCCTTGCTTACTAATATTGAAAAATTGATAATAGCCTAAGAGCACAACATTCGGAGAATGATGAAGCTATTATGGAATATCCATTGGAAGGAATATTATGTTGTTTTAAAAAAAATGATGTTTACAAACTTCTGGTTTAAAATGGTATCTGGTGAGAAGCTCTTAAAACACCCTTTCTCAATAAAATATTTATAATAACCTTTCCTGAAAGCCAAAACCAACAGATAAGTTAACATTAGAAGTTTTTATTCTTTTTTAATGAGAGAAAACCTGTTCAAGCTTGGCTTCATGATGTAGAGCCCACCTGGAAAACAAGATGTCTTCCACTCCTGCTGTCTGCTTTGACTCAGTGGGGTCTTACTAATCAGAGAAAAGGGCTTGCATCCCTCTCCTGTAGGGGATCTCAGTGCATGGTCCTCAGATGAGCAGCATCAGCATTGCGTGGTAACTTGATAGAAATGCAAATTCACAAGCCTCATCACAGATCCACTATGAATCAGAAACTCAGGGTGGGGTTTGCACCTAAAATTTCAGAGCCACTGGTCTACTGAGTCAGTGATCATTTTTGAGGGAGCTAGAGCTAGAGCACTCTTCCCTCTTCCCTTTCCTTCATCAGCTTTATTTGAGAGTTCAGAGGCAGCCACTCTTAGAGACTACGGGCAAAGAAGTTCAAGGTATCCAGTAATTGCCAATGGCACCCTGAGAGAGAGGGTCTCCAGGAAGAAAGTATGAATGGTAGCAGAAAAGTAAAAGCACATGGCAGTGCATTCTATAAATGGTAACTTGTATTCCTTGATATGGAGAACCAGAGAACCAGGATGATGATAGAAAAGGGACATTATCTCTGTGGGACAGAGAACACCATTCCCGGTAAGAACTAGCAAGAAGCTAGCAACTGAACTAGCATTTGGTGCCTCTTCAGTTGTCAAAGAGCTGGGCCTAACATGGGCATTATTTTCTCAGCAATGATAAAGAAAGAGCATGAACTGAACTCACAACCAACATGGAGCTAATGGGAAAATTGCATAGAATAAGGGAAGAGAGCAGACCCAGGAAGTCACAGCTCTAAAACTGACCTACTGTAGATTTAGAATAAACTGTGAAGAAACAAGCATTTTCAATAGGATGCAAGGAGGCATGTACTCTATGGAATTATAACCAAAAATTATAAAGACATAAAAGGCTCTGATGAAAAGACAAGAGGGCAAAATGAAAAGAGAGAAGAATAATATTAAAAGGGATTGCAAGTACATTAAAAATTAAATAGTGGGACTAGAGTTACCTTGGAGGCAAAAAAGTGGTAATATTTTAGCATTATAGGAAAATCAGTGAAGACACACTCTCCTGGAATGCAGAAGTGAAAGATAAATTTGATAATAATCATAAGAAGAAAGAAGATAATATAAACAGAAAACAGAAGAAAGTTTCAACAAATGGATAATTTGTGTTCATAAGAGGAACATAAGAACAACAACAGTGTAATTGTGATAAATGAGCTAAGGATGCTGGTTTAGGTATATAAAAGATTCCATTATGATCCTGGACAAATAAATGAAAAGAGATCCATATTTAAACTTATCCAGATAATAAATATTGAATTCAAAGACAAAAGAAAACAGTCTTGTGAGTATCCAGCCAGGGAGGAGAGAGATCTACAAGGGTCTACAAATCGGATGGTCCTAGAAGTGGAGTTGCCTCGTGACCGCCTGAAGGATGAAGCTTGGAGCTCATGAATGAGGGTGCTGTGTAAAAGATGACTGTGGCATCTCTGGAATTAGCTCAGCAAGACACATGTAAAAAATAATTACTGGACATCTTCTTATGTAACCGAATACTTGTGTTAAATCAGTTTTTTAAAAGCCGGGTAGTGCAAAAACTACAGTTTTGTTTAATAAACAATATGTTATATATTTATTTATTAATAAGTAATGCACTTAATTGCAAATTAATATATAGTGATGTCATAATAATATTAATTAGAATGTATTCTACATTGTAGATTGTAGTAATAAGGATTGAGAAGTGGATGCAGAAGGAGCCCGTGGTGGGTGGGTGAAGAGTACCTTCATGCCTTATAAAAGAAGAAATTAAAAAGAGACTCTTTTACCTTGATTCTAAGAAGTTGAAGAATGTAGGTTCAAGGATGCCTTTGGAAAAAAAAAAAGCAAGGTAACCATTAGCAAAATTAAAACTAGGACATAAGCCTTTTCTATACTATAGAAATAAAAGCAGAGAAAACAAGAAAAAAGAAACAAGGAAAGTTTAAAAATTAAGCTAAAAACACATTAATGCAACTAAATGAATTAGTTAAACCACTAAATAAAGGGTATTAAAATCTTTGTGAAATGTTTAAAAAACTCTGGGTCGGGGTGCCTGAGTGGGTCAGTCGGTTACGTGTCTGCCTTTGGTTCCAGTCATGATCCCAGGGTCCTGGGATGGAGCCCTGCATCATCAGGCTCCGTGCTCAGTGGGGAGCCTGCTTCTCCCTCTTCCTCTGCTTTTCCTCTTGCTTGTGCTCTCTTGCTCTCTCTCTCTCTCTTGCTCTTGCTCTATTGCAAATAAATAAATAAAATATGAAAAAAAGTGTTGGGTCACTAATACTACATTCCTTCCTGTTTTTGTCATGTGCTGACTTTTATTGTTCTATAACTCCATTAAGCTTCTGTTATCCAATCTACTAAATGGAGATAGTAAGACCTCCGTTGTTCAGAAGACCAAGTATGCAAACAAATAAGTAAATATTATTCACTGTCTAGAATCCTGAGGAATTGGCATGGTCTCCAGGTTCAGAGCCTGGATTCTGATGCCTGATAAGATTTAATCCAAGCTCTATTACTTACTAATCTTACCAAACTGAGGCAAGTTACTGACCTCTCCAAGCCTTAGTTTACTCATCCTGAAATGGTGATAAAATATTACTTATCACATCAGACTGTCAAATGCTTGGAACAATGCCTGGGACAGAGCCATCAGGTTTTTTTTTTTTTCATTTTATTTATTTGTCACAGAGAGCACAAGCAGAGGGAGTGGCAGGCAGAAGGAAAAGCAGATTCACCATTGAGCAAGGAAGCAAATGTGGGACTTGATTCCAGGACCCTGACTATCATAACCTGAGCTGAAAGGCAGCCGCTTAACCGACTGAGCCAGCCAGGTGCTCTGAAAAACTCTTTTTTTGAAAAAAAATTTTATTTATTTATTTATTTGACAGAGAGAGAGAGATCACAAGTAGGCAGAGAGGCAGGCAGAGAGAGAGGAGGAAGCAGGCTCCCTGCTGAGCAGAGAGCCCGATGTGGGGCTCGATCCCAGGACCCTGAGATCATGACCTGAGCTGAAGGCAGAGGCTTTAACCCACTGAGCCACCCAGGAGCCCTGAAAAACTCTAAATATAAAATGAAGAGAAAGCAGATGAAAGATTTCATTTGCAATATGTTATAAGTCATGTAAAAATGTACTTGAAAAATACTAACAATATTAACATTGTTTTTTCTAGGTGATAAGATTATTATGTATTTTTCTTCATATTTTGTGTTTTTTTAACTTTTTCTACAATACTCAGAAATGCTAATATAATTGGAAAGAGAAAAATAAAAGTAATAAGAATAAAGTAAGTTGGGGTGCCTGGGTGGCTCAGTCATTAAGCGTCTGCCTTCAGCTCAGGTCATGATTCTGGAGTCTGAGGATTGAGCCCTGCATTGGGCTCCCTGCTTGGTGGGAAGCCCGATTCTCCCTCTCTCACTCCCCCTGCTTATGGTCCTTCTCTGGTTGTGTTTCTCTCTCTGTCAAATAAATAAGTAAAATCTTTTAAAAAAGATAAGTTCTTTGTAAATAAGCTATTAGCTCAGATGTTGTCAAGTAGAGTTTAATGGAGTTGAAAGGAAGCTTGGAGAGCAATGTTCTCAGGCTCTTCTACTAGTGAGGAAGTGAACCAAGAATATTTAATGGTTTGTTAGAAGTCATAGAATAAGTGACTCAAGATAAGGTGGAGGGGTGCCTGGGTGGCTCAGTTGTTAAGCGTCTGCCTTTGGCTCAGGTCATGATCTCAGGGTCCTGACATCAAGACCCACTGTTAAGCTCCCTGTTCAACAGGAAGCCTGCTTCTCCCTCTCCTGCTCTTCCTGCTTGTATTCCCTCTCTCACTGTCTCTCTCTGTGTCAAATAAATAAATAAAATCTTAAACTAACAAAACAAAACAAAAAACAAGGTGGAGAACCCAGATCAGATATGTCTGCATGGCTTTTCTACCAAATTTTATACCCCCTTCAGGTACTGGAAATTTTGTGCAAAATTTACAGAGTTTAACATAAACAACTAATTCCAAGCAAGACACCAGAGCTTCCTCATTTGTCAGCAGGTTCTGGAAATGTTTAATTTAATACAGAAATGTCTTTCATCAAAGTAATAATTTATAGAGAACAGTGGCAAACACAGCAATATCTGCTCCTGAATGTGGCCGCACACACCCTATGTGTGTTGGTTTGAAGTCATCTATGTGTTCTCCTCCTCCTTCATGCAAATTTATATTATCTTTTTTTCTTTAAAGATTATTTGAGAAAGAGATCAAGCATGAGCAGAGGGGAAGGGGGAGGCAGAGGGAGAGGGAGAAGATGCCTCACTGAGAAGAGAGCCTGAGGTCCAGGACCCCTGAGATCATGAGTGGAAGGCAGATGCTTGACCAACTGAGCCATCCAGGTACCCCCAAATTTACATTTCCCCCTTGTTCTTCTGGACACCTTGGTCTGTGTGGATAGCTGGGAGTCAGCAAAGTAGGCCCTTTTTAGGTTTTTAGCAGTAGATCCAATCCAATTCCAGGTGGAGGTGCTTTGTTGCCATTGTAACATGAAGAGGCAGCAGTTCCCAACGGCGAGTCTTCAGAAGTTCAGGTCTGAACTGAGGTTTTTACCAACTGATTAAAATTTCCCCATTTGAGGCAGTGCAATAAAAGTAAGGATATATAGCAAGTAATTTATAAAGCCAAATTTTTTCACTCTTTTGGCGTCAAAATGTTCATTGTTGAAATGATGCTAACAGGTGTGTGTTTAATGTATTTACTTGGAAAAATAAAAAGTTGGCAATCTGATGTTGATCTCTGAAAGTCCTTGAAATTACTGTTTCATGAAATTTCAAAGTCTGTGATGTACTCTGATGTATTAGACATGAAGTTTTGAGCTTAGAAGAATTAGAGTTCAAATCCTGGGGCTGCTTCATACTTTGAGAAATTTTTAAGTATCTATAAGTCTTCTTTATTTTCAGCTGTGAACTAGCGAAAGTAATAGTTCTCTCTGGGAGATTGAATATTCTCATAAAGAGGGGCACCTGGGTGGCTCAGTCGTTAAGCATCTGCTTTTGGCTTAGGTCATGATCCTGGAGACCCAGGATCGAGCCCCACATCGGGCTGTCTGCTCAGCTGGAGGCCTGCTTCTCCCTCTCTCACTTCTTCTGCTCGTGCTCCCTCTCTAGCTGCATTTCTCTCTGTCAAATAAATAAATAAAATCTTTAAAAAGAATATTCTGATAAAGAATCCAGAGAAATAAGTGGCACATAGTTTCCTCCAAAAATACCTGCTACCACGTAAGGGCATGTTAGAAGCTAGTCATGATTTGGACATTGATTGTATAAGATAAATTACAAATCAACACATGTTTTTTCCATTTCCCTTTGTTCTTACTTGACACCATATAGTCATTTAAAAAACTATGAGAACTATGAGAACTTCTACAGTTGATATATTTATTTATACCATATTCTTATCTAAAAGCTGGATGCCATGTTCTGTGAAGGTTTGATTGAAAAGAATCTTTCCTGACACCCAACTGTTTGTTTCCCTTCCCTTCCCTTCCCTTCCCTTCCCTTCCCTTCCCTTCCTTCATTTCCCTTCCCTTTCCTTCCCTTTCTTCCTGGCTTCATTCATTCAACCTGACACTTTGGGCTTATTTTTGGTTTTATTGTTTGATTTTTTTATAAGTCTGATAAATCACGTAGTTTCCACTGACATGAGCCTGAAACTATGTCCCTAGGTACAGCATGAAGCTTAGCAGTTCCCAAGGTCCAATGGTATGCTCTGATGGAGCCAATGGACGAAGCCCAGAATGCCAGCAGGCATCACATATAATTTCATTCTCCACCAGGTGGTCTAGTGCTTGCACACTGTAGGTGTTACTAATTCCAGATGCCCAAATTGAAGGAGAGAACTGTATTCTTTGATTCAAAATAGGTGGGCAATTTGTTCAATCCCAGGGGCCTTTGGATCTTGAGACATAGCCTGAGAGAGCCACTTATTTGAAATCAAGTGGTTGGCAGAGATCGGCTAAGGGTCCAGCAGGGAGGGCAGAGAAGGAGCAGAAAGCCTTCCAAGAAGAAGCTGAAAATTGACCTACTTATTTCAATGGCAAGCTCTGTTGAATTTCCCTTCAGGCCAAGTCCAGACTCCCTGACATGAAACGGAAGCACTCAATGCCAAAGACTTAAAGTTTGGGGATTTTTCAAGTTCTTTCTTTCTTTCTTTCTTTCTTTCTTTCTTTCTTTCTTTCTTTCTTTCTTCTTTCTTTCTTTCTTTTTTCTTCTTTCTTTCTGACGATCCTGCTCATTTAAGACATATCTGTCTTTGAGCTGAAAATAGCAATGGTAATTAGGATTATTTGTGTTGAGTCAACGAGTCCAGAGAGGAGAGGACCAGCAGAGGGTGAGCGGCAAGGCCATCTGGCTTCTGTGCACTGCTCCCTTCAGGATCCGGAGAGCCTATGGGGACATATGGGAAAGAGCGTGGGTAGAGTGTGGGGGCTGAATAAATGAAGGCAGGTGTAGTTATTCTCTTGGGCTCTCTGCCAAAATCACACCCCCCCTCCCCCTAAGTGATGAGGATTCTTTTCCCCTAACTCTCTATTTCCATTTTTCTTTGGGGCCCATTCTTGGGATTATAGGCCAAACTATAGTGTCAGATTTATCAGCAGTGGCACTATGGACATTTTGGATCAGATAATTCTTTATCAAGGAGGTGGGGACTGTTCTGTGCACTGTAGCATGTTTAGGAGAATCTCTGGCCTCTGACCACTAGATGAGTAGCTCCTGCTCCTTCTTCCTCCCCTCCTTTGTTTTGTGACAACCAAAAATGTCTCCAGACATTAACAAATTTCTCTGAGGGGGCAACATTACCTATTTTGAGAAGCACTGTTAAAGGGCTATGAAGCAGTTCATCCTTTTCAGAGACTCCAAATATGGAACATTGCCTGGCAGAGTCTGGAGCACAAAATCCTCCACATTCTTTCATTAGACTCTTAATTTTATCTATATGCAAAAATTCCCAGAGTGCAGAAATGTTCTAAAGAATCTTTATTATTTTGTATTGTTACTGAAGTCTCAAGAAATAGGCATGCTTAATTTGGAGTGGACATTCTTAATAGCTTACTAATTCTGAAAAATTTATCATGTTATTATTTTGATTCTGTAATATCAAAAAGAAATCAAGGAAAGTAAGATTGGAAAACCGGGCTGGTGCTGGTTTATGAAAGGTCTTCGCTATTAAGCTACGAGTTAGAACTTCATTCTTTAGATAATGGGAGACAAATCAAGGGATTTCTTAAATCCTTCTTTTGCTGCCATTACTCTGCACCAACTTTCCACTTTGGCTAAATGAATCTTCTTAAAGATATTTGACTAAGCTGTGTCTATGTCTACCTTGTAGAGGTTTACCAACTTATTTGGTTCACTGTTCAAATGCCTCGATCCTTTTCCCTCAGGAGTTTTTTTTTTTTTTTAATTTAATTAATTTATTTGACAGAGAGAAACACAGCCAGAGAGGGAACACAAGCAGGGGGAGTGAGAGAGGGAGAAGCAGGCTTCCCACCGAGCAGGGAGCCCGATGTGGGGCTCGATCCCGGGTCTCCAGGATCATGACCTGAGCCGAAGGCAGTCGCTTAACCAAACTGAGCCACCCAGGCGCCCCCCCTCAGTAGTTGTTTTAAAGCCTTCTTCTTTAAAGCCTTCTTCAAGTTTAATTGAAAAGGATGATGCTTTTGGAGGCTAGAGGCAAGATCCCTGGAGAAGAGCAGGCAGGCGAGCTATTCAGCAGTTACAGAATCAGAAGCAGATGAAGGAATATTCCCCACTCCAGAGTCTTGGCTCCTCATAGCACCTTCCCAGCTGGATTGCAGGCTTACAATGGATCAGAGACAGCTGTGTGCTCCTATCCTTCCTCTTTGTAAATGAAAGGGTTTATTTCTGAATGAACTATTTATTGCAGTTTGGTCATTCTTGTTTAATTTTTGTCTGTTAGATGCGTGGTATGTGGATAACTTATCCTTTTACTGCCCGGGTCTCTGGATCAGGAAGAGAAACCACATCTGGAAATCATGCATCAGCTAGAGACTCTGGACTTGTAGTTGATACCTTTCTTTCCTCTGTCCTTCCTTTTCTCGTCTTTTTTCTTCTCTCTTCCCCTCCCTTCTTTCTTCTCTCCTTCCTTCCTTCTTTTTACTTCCTCTTGATCCCCTTCCCTTTCCTGCCTCTCCAACCACTCATTCTCCCTGTTTCTTTGTACTTTCTCTCCTCTGACTTTATTTATCTCTAGTCTGTTAATGATTTATTTCTAGTTTTTCATGATGATTAATCTATCTCCTCTTTATTGTGTGCATCCATAACCAGAATTACTCTTCATTTAGTTATAGTACTAATGAATTCTTATTGACTTTTTTTTTGATCACACATACTCATTTTTCCTGAGCTAGATTTTTAGATTTTGATATTGTGTCTCAACCACTTTTCCATGGCTTGAGATTTTGGGAGTTGGGAGGTAAGAAGAACTATTTATTGGTAAACTAGACTTTGGTCTCCTGATAATTATATTAAATAAACATACCATCCCTTGGGGATGCCTACACCAGTCATTCTCCAAATTCAGCTTGCAGTTATTTCTACTTTTGAATTTTGTGCCATTCAATCATGGCCTTTTTAAATTGATTTCTGCTGATGAATTTTTTGAGGGAGGCTGGGTTCTATTGCTTGTTGTTCATCTTGTTCATATTAGAGATGGAGCCTAAGTGATTTAGATCATGTCATCATTCTTACTGAGAAGTTCAAAGCCAGCTTCTAAAATGGATTCATCTGTTATTTTAATTAAAATTTTAAACTGAAGTGTAACATACATTTAGAAGCTTGTAAGTATATGGCTCAGTGAATTTTTACAACATGAACACATTTACCAGATCAAGAAGTGGGATGTTGGAGCACTCCCAAATTTTATGGTCTCTCTAGTCAGTACCCATTTTCAAGAGAACTGACTTATAACATCATTTATTTCTTTAGCCTAGTTTAAACTTTATAGGAATAGAATCATTGTATATTTTCTTTTGTTTCTGAAGTTTTCCCACTCAACATTGTGTTATGAAATTCATGCATGTTGTTGCATGTGTGTGTGTTTATGGATGAGACACAAGATGATTAAAAAAAACTCCATCCAGTTCCTTCAAAAAATATCATTGACAATTTATTGAAAAAAATGTTGTTAGAGGTTGGTGATAGAAAAAAGGTATAAAATGATGGGTGCCAACCTTGACTTTATCTTTGTATGCATTATCCAGTAAACTTAAACAATTTGGAGGCCCATTCTTCTATTCTGAGCCCCTGAAATCTGGTTTAGTTGGAGTGTGTCCTGTGCATTTTGATTTTCGAATTTTCCCAGGTGAGTCTAATTTGCACCAAAGTTTGAGAAACACTAGTATGAAACACCATTACTGTCCTTGGAGGCTTACAGTCTGAGGAGATAGGGTTTCATTTACAAAGATCAGTAAAGTTTAGGGTGCCTGGGTGGCTCAGTTGGTTAAGCGACTGCCTTCGGCTCAGGTCATGATCCTGGAGTCCTGGGATCGAGTCCCACATCGGGCTCCCTGCTTGGCGGGAAGCCTGTTTCTCCCTCTCTCACTCCCCTTGCTTGTGTTCCCTCTCTGGCTGTGTTTCTCTCTGTCAAATAAATAAAATCTAAAAACAAAACAAAACAAAACAAAGATCAGTAAAGTTCCACAGAACATCCAGTGTAGACATGAACAGTATTAAATGTGAACTAGATACAGAAAGGCACATGGCATTTTCCCTCATTTTGATTTTTCTTTCTGCTAAAATTATAGATTATATTATATGATGTATTTCTTAATTATAGCATTTCTGTCATATTTCCATCATTATAAAACATTCATGTTTTTCACAATTTAATGTTTTTGGATTTAAGATACAGCTTACAATTATTGTAGACATGAATATGCTTTTTTTTTCCCTAAGAATTTGTTATACAAGAAATTGATGTGAGCTATAATTAGTGGTGCCTTGGAATGGAGGAAATAGGACATAATTTGTTTTTACTTGCTGCTGTTGTCTGGGATGTATTACTTTCATCTTTATTAGACTAGAAGATCACTGAGGACAAGAGTCAGTGTTTTGCTATTTTTATATTCCCCCAAACACCTAGTACTGTAGTCACATTTAGGTTCAATAAATACTTGCATATGGTTGGAAACCCTTTTCTACTTTTTATTACTCACCATATAGAGATTCAGAAGGCTGGGAAAGATCCATCATCTTCTTGCAAGATTCTAGAGAGACAACTGTAGAGCTCTTTACAATATACCTTTTGTTGTTGTTGTTGTTGTTGTTGTTGTTGTTGTTGCCTAAATTAACCCATTTATTATAGGCTAACAAGGTTAAAAATGGTGGAGCTTCTTCTGGTCTTTCAACTCCTTCAGTCTTCTGATGGCCAATTTTACTGTGGCAGCAAAATGGTGTTGTAGGTCCAGGTGTCACCAACTGTGGTTTTCACGCAGGGACCACAACGCCAGAGCCCCACAGCTCCTCTCTGCATCTCAGTTTTTCCACAGGAGGAGCAAGTGTATTTGGTGTGCAGGCTTATTTCAATCTTCTTCATTGTTTTCATGAGGGAGGCACCGGAACGAGTTATATATTTACCCACAATTCCCACCTTCTTGGTGTGGTTAGCCATGTCGCCATGAACTAGGTCTGAGCCCAGTGAGCACATCATACAGTTTCATCCATTTTGGTGTTTTATATCATGGAACTTGTATGCAATTAAACCAAAATCATTTACGCTTTCATTACATGATGTTTCTTACGTTCCGATGTTTTTCGGGTGGAGCAGGAAGCATCTAGAGTACGCTTTCCCGTATAATTACCGTATATATTCCTGGAGCATATATATACTGCTATGGCACAGCATGTCAACCTGAAGGATTAGGATTTTTATAAATCCTCTTTAGTATGCTTTAGAGCTGGACCCCACTAAGTCAAGTGCTGCTCTTTCCCTAAACACATTTCTTATGAGTATCATTGGCACAGAATTATATTAATAAATTTAATCAACAAAGCTCTCAATCAGTGGTTGGTGCATGAAGCTGATAAATCCTCTTTCTCCATCCTGCGTGCCACCGAGTTGTTGCTTTCTGATTGTATTTGTTTTACTTAGGATGGTCAAAGAAATGGGAAGTTCCTCCATTAAGTCTTCCTTAACTTTGAACTGCTTTTTTAAGCACCCTGAATGGGTACCACTTCCTTGGACTCTATGTAACATTTCTCACCTGATTATTTAGGCTTATGGGAGCCAGGCTTGTTATACAGAACTAGGAGGATGCATGCTAACCCCGCTTTTGGCATCATATGAGTGGGGTGGGAGCCTTCTTTTCCTTTAGTGTTATCATATTTTTTCTTCCCCCCTCTGTACCATTTTATTTACTGGCCAGAGGTAATTTCTAGTTGCTCTCCCAGTCTATCCCTTTTCCCCCAGGGATCCCCACAGTCCAATTGTAAAAATACAGGACTCCTAGTTCATTCTGTTCTCCACCAGTGGTTCATGACCCAGGATGCATATTAGAATTATCTATGGATCTTGAAAAAGCAGGTAGGTTCTACCTCAGGAGATCCTAAATCAAAACATTTGGGTATTGGGCTTAGGCATCTGTGGTTTTAAAGGCAAGTCATAAGTGATTCTTATATACAGACTCCTTTGAAGGGCACTGTCTGAAACATCCTGGAAATGTATTCTTGGATTAAGCTTTATCTACTTTGTATAGATGTCCCTGACTTAGGATTTTTCAACTTTACGACAGTGTGAAAGCAATAGGCAGTAGAAACCATACTTCGAATTTTGAATTTTGATCTTTTCCCGAGCTGGTATCCTCATTCATGCTGTTGGGCAGTGTGAGCCACAGCAACCGGTCAACCCACAGTCAGGAGGGGAAGCAACTGAGACACCAAGCCCCACGCTGTACCCATGGGGCCATTTTGATTTCTACTGTCAGTACAGTCTTCAGCCAGTCACCTGAGCTGTTTGACACTTCATTGTCAAATAGACTTTATGGCCGATGGTTTTACCCAACTGTGAACTTAGTTACGTGTTCTGAGCATGTTTGAGACAGATTAGGCTAAACTCTGATGTTCTGGAGGTCAGGTGTATTACATGTATTTTCGACTTGCAGTATTTTCAACTTATGATGTGTTTATTGGGATGTAATCCCATCATAAGTTGAGGAACATCTGTACTTCATAGGCCTTTGACTTGACTTAAGGGCTAATATTGTTCATTCCTTTGCTATATAATAAAAATTTTAAGTATTAGACTTTGCTCAGGTTTTACTTCCTAACACATGAATTCTATTTAGGATTTTCCTTTCCCAGGTTGCTTTCTTTCTGAACCAAGAGCTGTTCATTTTCTGGTGTGAGTTTAATCTGATCTGTGTACCATACGATGACTAATTTCTACAAATACAAAGATTCAAAGATAAAAGTGTTGTCCACCCCCCCACCCCCTTTAAATAACAGACTATTTGTAAAAGGCAGTTGCCTGGGATTCTTGCTGTCACCCTCTCCCAGTTCCCTCTTCCCTCTTCTCACTCAGGCTATTTTTCTCTACCAATTCACAGTGCATTGTTTAAGGAATCTGAAATGCCATCCTTCACAAAGTCTTTACCGACTATAGCAGTGTTGGCTCTTCTTGTATCTCCCTGACATTCACCTTTCCAGTTCCTGCAGATGGCAACCTACTGCAATCACAGGCAGTACTCTGCCTGAGGGCTTCTTCCCACCCCTGTGCAAGGTAGGCTGAAAGTGCTGGGGAATTAACACCTCCCCCCTTCCTCAGCCAAAGAAAGATGGGTGCTGAGTGAGACAACTTGGTATATTTTATGATGTCTCCTTGAGTTCTCAAGCAGGAAAGAGCATGTGAGTTGTCCTCAGTGGTCAGCTTTGATAGCGCCATTCCATTAGTCATACTTCTGATTTATGTCAGGAACTTCCTTGGATTGCTGTTCAAATAAACTCTCTGCACTCAAAACTTTGTCTTTAGTTATATTTTTCAAGAAACCATTTAAGACACTGACCATTTTCTGTTCTCTGGCAATTCAATCGAGTAACTTGATTCTCTGTGGTTTCTTAGATGTTCATCTTGTTTTCCTAGTGCAGTCATGATGACATTCAGAGGTGGAGCTGAGTGGGATGGCTCCTAGGAGTCAATCTGCAGGGCTTTTCACATTGCTGACCCCATAGACCTTCTTCTGAGTGTGCAGTACGTGTGATGTTAGGGCAAAAGTACAGGGTGGGCATACCTCATTATTAAACTCCTGATAAATAATCCTGAAAAGAAAACCAGAATAGGAAATGAAATTTTTTAGGGACTGTTTTTAAAAAGTGGTTGAAAGTATGCCTGGGTGGCTCAGAGGGGTGGGCCTCTGCTTTTGGCTTAGGTCGTGGTCTTGGGGTCCTGGGATCCAGTCCCACATCGGGCTCTCTGCTCGGCGGGGAGCCTGCTTCCCCCTCTTTCTCTGCCTACCTCTCTGCCTATTTGTGATCGTTCTCTGTGTCAAAGAAATAAATAAAATCTTAAAAAATAAGTGGTTGGAAGACTTCAAGGAGAAAAAATAGTCCTGGCAGGTCTTACATCCTTCCATAGGAGCAGGGGGGAAGAAACAGGAAGGAGGAGGGTGTAGGAATGGGACGGCGGGAAGGCATCCTTCACCATGCATTTCAAAGTATCTGTAGTATATTTCATGAAGAAAGAGTTTGAGTACAACAAAAAGGAAATGTTCTAATAATTCTGGAGCAGGAATATGTGAGAAATTGCTCTGGGGTTTCAAAGGAAAGGACTTGTGCATTTATGCTAGTCTTGAGTGCAAGTCCCCAAATCACTTAGAAAACTGGGTAATTTTTAGCAGGCTACTGTATTTGATATATTACAGTGATACCAATGAATATGACCTTTGTAGGAGGGCGACCTCAGGAAAGAATTCTACTTTGCCTTGTTCTACTAGTAAGAAGAAGAAAAACAGACATTGTTTGCAATAGGTGGACAAGTGTTATACCTGGCTTGTCCAAAGACATTATGGTTAGGGTGGGCAACCTAGCTTATGCGCCAATATCAACATATTGAACTGAGTTTTATCAGCATGTTACCTTTTGCAGTTGCTAATCATTTTCCCAGTATTTTGAAGATATGCTCCTGATCATTTAAATTAATTTTGTAGTTGGGTATGAACAAATTCCACAACCTTCACAGCCCGTCTTTAAGAAAGAGATTGACCTTGTGTCACATGATTTTCTCCCTATTTTTCAGAAGGTGTATTTATATATAATAAAAGCCAGCATTTGTAAGTGTATAATTGAATGTCTTTTCAAGTAAATTTATAAAATTATGCAATCATCATTATAGTACAAATTTGGGACATTTCCATCACTCCAGGAAATTCTGTTAAGCTCATTTGTAGGCAATCTTTGTGACCACTCCTAGCTGTAGGCATCTAGTAGTCTCCTTCCTATTTCTATAAATTTGTATTTTCTGAACAATATCTTAAAAATGGAATCATATATCTTTCTCTTACTTATTTCACTTAGCATAGTACTCTTTAAATTCATCCATGCTGTTACAAATGGCAGGATATCATTCTTTTTATGGCTGTGTAATATATACATATATACACTCACACACACATATGGAATTTTACATCTAATCTATCATCTATCACCGTCTTTATCCATTCATGTATTGATAGATACTTAGGTTATTTTCATATCTTGGCTATTGTAAATAACGATCCAATGAACATGGGTGTATATAACTTTTGGAATTAGTGTTTTTATTTCTTTGGATAAATACCAGTGGTAAAATTATGGGATAATATGACTTTTCTATTTTTAATTTTTCAAGGAAGCTCCATACTGTTTTCCACAATGGCTGCACCAATTTACATTCCCACAGATGCATGAGGGTTTCTTATTCTCCACGTCCTCACCAACGCTTGTTATTTCTTGTCTTTTTGATACTACCTATTCTGGCTGCTGTAAGGTGATACCTCGTTGTGGTTTTGATTTGTATCTCTCTGATGATTAGTTATGTTAAGAATTTTTTATGTGTGTTGGTCATCTGTATGTCTTCTTTTGTCAAATGTCTATTCAGTTCCTCTGCCCATTTTTTAATTGGGTTATTTGCTTTTTTGGTGTTGAATTGTATAAGTTCTGTATATATTTTGGATACTAACTCTTTATTTGGTATATCATTTGTAAATATCTTCTCTCATACAGTAGGTTGCCTTTTTCTTTTATTGACTATTTCCTTCGGTATGCAAAAATTTTCTATTTTGATGTAATGCTAATAATTTATTTTGTCCTTGCCTTAGGAGATGTATCTAGAAAAATATTGCTACGGCCAGTGCCATCTGATTTCATTTACATGTGATTCTAACAAACAAAATAAATGAATAAACATGTAAACATAAAGCAGAATCAAACCTATAAAAGCCGAGAACAAACTGATGGTTGCCAGTGGGAAGAGGGAGGGGCAAAATGGGTGAAGGGGAGTGGGAGATACAGGCTTCCAGTTACAAAATCAGTAAATCACAGGAGTCAAAGGTACAGCACAGGGAATATAGTCAATGTTTTTGTAATAACATGAGAGAGATGGTAGCTACACTTGTGGTGAATCTATGGAGATGCTGAATCACTGTGTTGTACACCTAAAACTAATGTAACGTTTTGTGTCAACTGTAGTCATATATAAAAAAAGGAATCATATACAATATGTAGTCTTTTACATCTGGCTTCTTTCACTTAAGCATATTGTTTCTGTATTTTTTGTTCCTATTTTCTAATTTATTAGATTTTGCTTTTTTCATTTTTTTTTAGTTTCAGTGAGGTATGATTGACAAAATTGTATATATTTAAGGCACACAGTATGATGTTTTGCTATATGTATATATTGTGAAAAGATTGCTAAAATTAAACTAACACATCCATCACTTCACATAGTTACTGTGTGTGTGTGTGTGTGTGTGTGTGTGTGTGTGTGGTGAGAACACTTGAGATCTATTTTCTTAGCAAATTTTAAGTATGTAATACATTATTAACTATATTCACCGTATTTTCTTTATTCATTTATCTGTGGATGGGCACTTAGATTGTTTCCATATCTTGGCTACTGTGAATAATGTTGAAATAAACACGGGAGTACAGATATCTCTTTGAGATAGTGATTTTATTTCCTTTGGATATATACGCCAGAGTAGGATTTTGAATCATATGGTAGTTCTGGTTTTAATTTTCTAAGAACCTTCGTATTGTTTTCCATAGTGGCTGCACCAATTTACATTCCCTCCAATATTACCAGGTGTTCTCATTCTCACAACCACACCATACTTCTCTCTTGTCTATTTTTTTTTTTTTTGAGATTTTATTTATTTGAGAGATAGAGAGAGCAAAAGCAGGAGGAGGGAGAGGCAGGGGGAGAAGCAGACTCCCTGCTGAGCAGGGAGCTCAATGTGGGGCTCTATCCCAGGACCCTAGGATCATGACCTGAGCCGAAGGCAGACGCTTAACTGACTGAGCCACCCAGGGGCCCCTCTCATCTTTTTGATAAGCCGTCCTATCAGGCATGAAGTGATATAGTGATTTTGATTACATTTCCCAGATGATTCAGAAATGTTGAGCATCTTTTTGTGTATATGTTGGCTGTTTGTATGTCTCCTTTGAAGCGTATTGTTTTTAAGACATATCTATGTTGCAGCATGGATCAGTACCTTTTTTGGGGGATCGGTACATTTTTATTGATGAAGGGCATTCCAGTGAATATGTTACATTTAATTTATCCACTCATTAGTTAATGGACATTTGGATGGTTTCCAATTTTAATATTGCTATCAATGTTCATTTACAAATCTTCATGTGGCTATGATTTTTCACTTTGGATGGGTTTTTAGAAGTGGGATTGCTGGATTATATGGTAAATTTATGTTTAACTTCATAAGGAACGGCCAGACTGTATACCACAGAGGCTGCATCATTTTACCTTTTCATCAGCGATGAATAATGGTTTCAGTTCCTCCACATTCTTGCCAATATTTTAGATTATGTTTTTTTAAATTCTAGTCATCCTAGTAGGTGTGTAGTGGTATCACATTGTGGTTTTAATTTGCATTTCTCTAGTGACCCATTTGCATGAATCATCAATGCATTGCTCATTTACATTTCCTTTTTTTTTTATTGTTACTTAAATTTTTTTTCCCAGTGTTCCAAGATTCATTCCCCATTCCCCATACCCAGTGCTCTATGCAATAGGTGCCCTCAGTACCCACCACCAGGCTCTCCCATCCCCCCACGCCCCTCTCTCCAAGTACCTCAGTTTGTTTCTATGTCCAAAGTCTCTCTTGTTTCATTTCTCTCCCTGGATTACCCTACTTCTGCCCATTTAAAAATTGGTTTTTTTGTCTTACAATTCCTGAATTATAAGAGGTTTTTTTTTAAAGCATATTTTGGGTACACATCATTTTTCAGGTGTGATTTGTAAATGTTTTCTCCTATTCTCTTGACTTTTCACTTTTTAGTTGATGTCCTTTAAAGAAAAAAAAAAGAATTATGATATTTAATTTATCTATATTGGCTTAAAGACTGGTATTATTTTCCTTGCCTTATTCCTAAACTTAGAGGGAAACTACTCAGTCTTTCACCATTAAATATGATGGTATTTCTAGACTTTTCTTAAGTGCCCTTTATGAAGTTCAAGAAGTGCTCTCCTGATCCCAGTTTGTTGAAATTTTTAAAAATCAGGAACGGGGATTGACTTTCATCATAAGATGATCATAGAGTTTTTGGCTTTTACCATATTAATAGGGTGTGTTACATTAACTAATTTTTAGATGTTAACCTTGCAGTCCTGGAATAAATCTTATTTGGTTATGGTCAATAATCATTTTTTAAATCAAGATATTAGTAAATTTAATTTACATTTCACCAAAAATTCAGTTATTGAAAGCTCATTAATCAGCAGAAAGATATAGAAACATCAGCTGCCAACCATATAGTTCCTGATATAGTTGCAGTTTTCTCTTTATATATAGAAGGAAGGAGCAAAAACCAAAACACCAGGAAACAACAACCAAGAAAACTCCAATTCACCAAGTCAATGACATATCCTTCTCAGAGGGCAGGATTTGCTATGTAAAATATTTAAGAAGTAAAAGCCTCTTTGAATACCCAAGATATGGAGTCCCTTGGAAGATGCTGAAATATACAGATTTGTTAAGATTGCATTTACTTATTTCAGAGATAGAGAGAGAGTGCATGAGCAGGGGGAGGGGCAGATGGAGAGGGAGAGAGAGAATCTTTTTTTTTTTTCATTTTAATTTTTTATTTATAATTTTTTTCAGAACCTTAAATGGAACTTTATTTTATTTTTTCTGAATCTTAAGCAGACTCCCTGCTGAACATGGAGTCTGGTGTGGAGCTTGATCCCAGGATCCTGAGATCATGACCTGAGCTGAAATCAAGAGACAGATGCCCAATTGACTGAGTCACCCAGGTACCCCTATAATCATTTTTTTAATATTACTGAATTTGACTTGTTATTATTTTACTAAAGATATTTGCATTTATGTTCATGAGAAATACTGATTTATGGTTTATTCTCATAATACATTGTCTGGTGTTAGCTTCATAGAATGAGCTGAGACATGTTTCCTCCTCTGTTATTTTCTGAAAGAGTTTATGAAATATTAGGATTATTTCTTTCTTACATATTTGATAGAATTCAGGTGAAATCATCTGACCCAGATCTTTTCTTTGTGGTAATATTTGAAATTATTAGTTCAGTTTCTTTACTTATAAATCGATTAAGATGGCCTATTTATTCTTGAATCAATTTTGGTTTTTGGTAGCTTTTTAGGAATATGTCCATTTCATCAAAGTTGCCTAATTTGTTAGCATAACAGTGTTTATAACATTCCATTATAATTCTATTAATTTCTGTAGAAAGAGAAATCATTCCTAACCTTATAGGTTGTATTTCCTCTCTTATTTTCTTGGTTAGTTTAGAAAAGAGTTTGCCAATCTTTTCAAAGAACAAACTCTTGATTTCATTGATGTTCTATATTATTTTGTTTTCTTTGCCATTGGTTTCCACTGTAGTCATTAATACATCCTTTGCTTACTTGCTTACTTGCATTAGTTTGGTTTACTCTTCTGTTTCTAGTTTATTTAAGTGGACTATTAGGTTATTAAATTGAGATCTTTTCCTTTAAGCACTTTAAGATATAAATTTCCCTCAAAACACTACATTAACTACATTCCATAAATTTAGTATATTGTGTTTTTGTTTTCATTCATTATTTTTAAGGTATTTTACATTTTTTTGGCTCATGAATTATCTAGAATTATTTTAATTTCCAAATATTTTAGGTTTTTTTTGATTTCTTTCCATTGTAGACCTTTAAGTTAATCCTGTTATGGTGAGAGGACACCATAATAGAATTTCAATCCTTGAAATTTCAGTCCTTCGAAATTTATTAATATTTTTTTATGACACGGATATGGAAATTATTCCATATGGACTTGTTGAAGTGTTTTGCTCTTTTTTGTTATTACGTTGTGAATCAGTTTCAGTCCTGAGAAGAAAAAAGTACATTCTCCATATGGGTAGAGCACATAAAGGAAGTATTTATAAAGATGTGGACAGGGTAAAGAGAAACCAGGGAAAAATGGTATAGCATCCTAGGACTAACAATAGTTAACATGTTAAGAGTCATGTGCTTGAAGGAGTAAGGAACAGAAGCAGTTACTGGAATCTGGAGTAAGAGTTTTAATGTAAGCAAGGGCTACATACAGGGGCTGTGGCTTTTGACAAATGCAGCTAAGTTGCAGTAACCCAACAGGATAAGTGCTGGAAGAATAAATACCTACCTTTACTCTTCTTCCCTTCCAATTTTCCGCCACTCTCTCCTGTTGGTCAAACTTAATGGGAAGCCAGAGGGCAAGAGATCCCATTAATGCTATAATAACAGTTGTCTCTCTTGCAGTATAGGATAGGGTGGAGAAGAGTAAAGAGTAGATAAGAGAGGGCACAGAGTAGGTATGTAGCTTTTGACCCTAAGCATCTACCACTATTCTTTGAGTAAAAAAAAAAAAGAAAAGTATTTCTTACTGGGAGTACACAAAATGTCATCAGATACATATTATCTCAAGATAATGTTAATTCAGCTGTACTGCCACCTAAAATCTAAAATACTAGCCATTACCAATACCTTATGTAACGTAGCAGGGAAAGGACATAAATAAACACTGCTGCCAATCTCCTAGATCTGGTCATGAGGTGTAATTTCATCATCATAGCTTTCTTCTCCTTTAACCCATTTCTTGTTCTCCTAATCCTCCGCTACTGCTTTGGCTAGTCTCTGTTCCTTCCTAGAAGATGATCAAACATTTTATTCGTAAAGAATTTGAGTTCTTAGTACTTCTCTTTTTATTTGGTTGTTAAAGTTTGATCTTTAGAGATTACTAAGGGGTACCCTAGGGAATAATCTGCTTCCAAACATAGTCCTCTTTGCTTCATTATATAGCATAACTATACCTAACTTCACCTATACTTCACCTTAGTAATTGGAATCAACCATAGAGTGACCTCCTTCTCTGTCAGTTGGTTCAAGACTATTCAGCTTTTCAGCACTGGGAGTGCTACTAGAATAACTTCCCAGAATCTGGATGAAAATAGTAAAGTACCACTGGTTAGTTGGCTTTAAGGAAATTTCCATTAATAAAGGAGTCCAGAGAAGATGGACATAAGATTGGTAGTAAGCATTGGTGTGAGATACCTCTTGGAAATCACATGATACTCTTAGAGGGAGTTCTGCAGGAGTGTGCAATCCTGCATTAGGTGGGTGAGAGAAAGACCCAAGGAAATTAATTTCCTTATTGTTACTGTGAACCACATTTACACCAACAGTATGGTAAGATCTTGGCAATCCAAGGGTAAAGTAACTTCAAGATACAGGAAATCATTCTGTTATATCTTCTAATTTATAAATTAAGAGAGAATTAGATAGGAGTGGCAATGAGTTAATAAATATGCTGTCAGAAAGAAACTAATCATGGAATTAATGCTGTATGAAGTCAGACATTCAAATCAGAGTGCATTGTTGATTTATGATGTTGAAAACCCACCTGGGACAGGTATTAAAAAGGAAGTTCTGATCAATTTCTCAGCTCTCAGATTTGACTCTTCTTGATTAGATTTATTATGCCATGCAAGTGTAGATGTAAAATCAAGGGACATCATACCACCACAATACTATTTTAGGGCGTGAGTTTTAAAAATGGACTCACCATTGTCACTGCTTGGGAGAGATTTGAGTGAATTTGCAGTAGTTGTTTTCGGCTCTTCTTCCTTTATCACTATTCTAGTAGATTGTTGGTTGCTGATTGTTTAGCATGTATTAAATTAGCTATAAGTATCGTTTTATTTTTAAAGAGAGATTAAAATTCTGGTCTCGGTGCTACATATCTTGAGTTTGATGGTATAAAGTTTGAGCGGTGATATAGCATCTCATGTAGTAATTGCCCAGCGTGAATGATGCTAATGACAGCTAAAGTCTGTGAATTTCGCTGGCTTTGTTATTGACTTGACAGGCAGATTTTTCTATGGCTGAATACTCAGTGTCTGCCATTTAGTAGGTGGATTGCGCTAAGTTCACAGTGATCACCATCGATTTAAGTGACAGTTACTTGAATGCAGCTGAGGCAAGCTTGAATAATTTTAAGAAAGCTGTGTGTCACCCTAAAGTAATTATGTGGTTATTTTTTTTTTAAGATTTTATTTATTTGACAGAGAGAAACACAACCAGAGAGAGAACACAAGCAGGGGGAGTGAGAAAGGGAGAAGCAGGCTTCCTGCCGAGCAGGGAGCCTGGTGTGGGACTCAATCCCAGGTCTCCGGGATCATGACCTGAGCCGAAGGCAGTCGCTTAACCAACTGAGCCACCCAGGCGCCCCTAATTATGTGTTTCTTAGAACAAAACACATATTCCTTATTTTTTCTTTGATCCCTATATTATTGGTCATGCTGCTGCTGCCATACTTGTCATCCAGCATTCATTCTGAAGGGTTTTTAGTCTGAGTAAGGATGAAAGTAATTGTGGATGAGTGTTACTAAAGTAATATGTAATTCCTTCTGAATTATTCATATCAGCACCCATTTCTGTAACACTCAGTGGTGCTGTATAAAATATTACATGGTATGTATATAAATATCTTTATCATATTTTATTTCTATGTACTATTTAGAAATTATTTGGCAAGAATAAAACTCCCATCCTAAACCAAACAAAAACTGCTTGATTATTATATAAATATTTTTCACTCTCAAAAGTATTAGTCATTTGAAAAACAGCACATCTATTTTTCATGCTTCTTTCATAATTTTTCTATTTTAAGTCATTATTAAATGTGTTAAAACCAAATTTATTTTCTTCCCTGCTTTTTCCTCAATGAATTATTGAAATATTATTGATGCTGCTTCCAACTGAGATACTGCATTTATTATTGAATTCCGTATGAAAACTGTGTTAGAGATGCAGAATAGATGATCCATGTGACTTTACTAACTTTAATTATAAGAGGACCAGAATAGTACATCTATTTTCTCTATATTACCTGTGCTATTCTTGGGCTATCATGGGAGGAACAGGACTCTTCAGTCAAGAATGATGAGTTTGGATCCAGGATCTGCCTTTTACTAGATTTATATCCTGAAGTCCCAGTATTTCATTTTCTCTTAACACCCAATGCCGGTTTTTACTGTTGCTTTAGGACAATAAGCCATAATAGCCAATAGTAGAGGAAATGGAATAAGGCAGTTGGTTAGAAGGAGCACATCTACTTTCAGTGCCTCGTGCTGGGTTTCCTAGATTCTCAGTCCCAGATCCTCGTGTGGCCAACTCCAAGGGAGCCTGAGTTTGCTGACTGCTTCAGGTACAGGGCTAAGAAGAGGAAGAGGAAGAAGAGGAAGAAGAAAAGAGGAGAGATGATGATCTCATGTAGCAAAGTGTACTTCCATTTGAATCATTTAGAAAATATAACAGAATCCAACCAATTAAGGCCAGTCTTTCTCTTTGGTGGGACATGATTTCTTGCCTTGACTCTGACCTTTGAGATAATGATGGGGTGGGAAGTCATGGTAGAGTAGTGTTGAGAAGCTTTGAACTCCTCTGGAAGCCAATTTCTATTTTGTAGAGTTATGACACCTGGGCAATATTGATTTCATTACTGGAATATTAACATTTATATTTTTGTTACCAGAAAGCAGAATTTCTGCCTATGAAATGGAACAACTGATTTTTAAATAATTTTATAATGGTTTCGCTGGAAGGGAAATTAAGAATTTATTTAGTCCATCCATGCATCTCCTCTTTTTTATATACCAGCTAATTAAGTGCCAGCATATTCAAGTGGCTTGTCAAATGTTATATAGTTACTCAGTGATTCTGATATTTTTATGTAGAACCACTATTGTAACTTTTTAGATAACATCATTTAGCAAACTCAGTATTTAAGTACCAAATGTCTAGAATAAAATGTAGTAATGTTTAGTTGTAACACATGTTAAATGAAAAACAACATAAGATTTGATTATTTGTTTTTTGGGTGTTGAGTCCTCTATAGATCTTGGATACCAGCCCTTTAACTGTAGCATCATTTGCAAATATCTTCTCTCAAAAAATGGACAGGAGACATGAACAGACACTTCTCCAAAGAAGAGATACAAATGGCTAAAAGACACATGAAAAAATGTTCAACATAATTAGCCATCAGGGAAATTAAAGTCACAACTGTATTAAGATACAACCTTATATCAGTTAGAATGGCAAAAATTGACAAGGCAGGAAACAACATATGTTGGAGAGGTTGTAGAGAATGGGGAACCCTCTTACCCTATTGGTGGGAATGCAAACTGCTACAGCCGCTTTGGAAAATAGTGTGGCAGTTTCTCAAAAAGTTAAAAATAGAGCTTCCCTAAAAATTGCGCTACTGGGCATTTACTCCAAATATACAGATATAGTGAAAAGAAGGGGCACATGCACTCCAATATTCATAGTAGCAATGTCCATAATAGCCAAACTTTGGATGGAACCAAGAAGCCCTTCAATAGACAAATGGATAAAGAAGATGTGGTCCATTTATACAATGGAATATAACTCAACCATCAGAAAGGATAAATACCCACCATGTGCATTGATATGGATGGAATTGGAGGGTATTATGCTGAGTGAAACAAGTCAAGCAAAGAAAATCAATTATATGGTTTCATTTATATGTGGAACATAAGGAATAGCATGGAGGACATTAGGAGAAGTAAGGGAAAAATAAATGGGGGGGCGGTGAACCATGAGAGACTGTGGACTCTGGGAAACAAGCTGAGGGTTTTAGGGGGAGTAGGGTGGGAGGATGGGTGAGCCCAGTGATGGATATTAAGGAGGGCAGGTAATGCATAGAGCACTAGGTGTTATACATAAACAATGAATCTTGGAACACTACATCAAGAACTAATGTTGTGCTGTATGGTGACTAACATAACATAGTAAAAAAATTACATAAATGAAAATATGGTGAAACATGTTTATTGGTTTTGAGCTCTTGATATCTTTTGTGATTCTTTTCTTTTCTTATAAACTAGTAATGGTGTTTGTTAAGTCTGATGGATGGTTAGTCCTGGAAACCCAGTGCAGTTCTGTCGGGTACAAAGCAGCATGTACTTCTGGAACTACCACATTGTACTTCTGTTACAGACATGTATATTGAAGTCACATCATTGGTGAAAATGATAGGAAAATGGAGGGAGATGTGGTGTGTTTTCTAAGCAGTGTTCGCGAAGGCATTAACAAAACATTTAAATATCTTGAAAGCAGTCTACTGGTAACCCACTAAATTTTATTTTATTATGTTGTATTATAAGTTTTCATTTTATCAAAGTTATAAATGTACATAAATTAAAGAGTCAGTTTGTTAAGACAGTTTTTATTATGCTTATTTCCCCATTTCTGGTTTTTCCAGAAACAACCACTTTCATCTCTTTTAACTGAGATGTGTAAAATTCTGTATGTGTGTTATCTACCTCAGTAGCAGTAAATATTTTGCTTTTATTACTTTTATTTTATTTTCTTTGTTTGAGCAGCATCCATAACCTTATTTCAGAAGATGAGAATTTGGGACTTTTTCCTTCTCCTACTCCACCACACACTTTTATTTTAAATAAATTCCTAACAAAAGTGGTTAAACTTAGACACATTAATTCTTCAGAATTTAAATTTTAAACTGTGATAAAGAACATATAACATTAAGAAACATATTAACATAGCAACATTAAACATAGAATTTAATCTACCTAATTAGGGGATATGCAGCCTGCTTTGGAGGATATCATTGTGGATTCATGTGATGTCAATGTAAGTGAGGATTTATTATCAGAAGCGTAATATTAGGATCCCAATTTCAAGTCAGGGGCAGGAATTAGGAAACTACTGGCAGTACTAGTGTTAGGGATGAACTGCTATTTGTCAAGTACCTATTATGTATTAAATACTGTGTTGCAGGATTTTAACATGCCTGGAGTGGGACTTCTTTAATATGAGACTGAACTCAGCCAGCTTAAGTGAAAGGGAATTTAACAGGAATTTTCTGAGATAAAGTGCACTTTGGCCATGAAGCTTCAGGTGCTCAAAAATGGTGCCAGGGCTCTGGTTCTCTCTCCTGAAGCATTTGTCTGTGTCACCTTGGTTTCTTTGTGGGCAGCGTGTCCCCATGTATCTGCTAAGACGGCTGCCGGCCCGTCCATAACTTCTACCTGTCATTTTAGCAAAGCAGTAGATGAGAAATTTCCTTTTCTAGACTTGTTATTTTAACGTCAGGAGAAACTCTAGTTGGCATTGCTTAAGTCATCTGCTCACCCCTTTTGGGGGCTGACCAGCCAATATGGTAGATACTTACCCTATGGACACACAGAATGAAGAGGGCCTAATTTCTCAAAGAAAGAAATACTTCAAAGGTAAAGAATATGCATGTATTGCCAATCCATGAGGCAAAGGTCATCATTTCTATTTTCTACATAGAGGAACAGGTGGAGAAAGGTTAAGCTAATTGTCCTAGATCATATAGCTCAATAGAAGTTTTAAAATGTTACTCCTATTTTTCCTCTACGTAAAACTGTTCATGCACTGAATAATTTTAGGGAAGTTCACTTTACTGCTATCTTTACTATAACTTTGGTAAAATTTTACTAATGCAATATAATGTCCAGGATACTTTGTACTTGACTATGTGATATGTTTTTTTTTTTTTTTACAAAGGATCTTTTTAAAAATTTTTTATTTTTTTTGACTTTAAATTTATTTTATTTTTTCAGTGTTCCAAGATTCATTGCCTATACCCCACACCCAGTGCTCCATGCAATAGGTGCCCTCGATATGTTTTCTTCTAAAGAGTTTTGATACTGAGGTTGTGTGGTTTAAACAAATGGGAAATAGTATTAACTTTATAAAATTACAGTTTTATATAATTACAGCTGTCTTTGTGGGAAACCATTTATCCTTTGAAGTGAGAGCCAGACACATTGAGATGTGTAAGGATACTGCTGATGCCTTGCCCACATCTTCTAGGTTCTCAGCATTGGTGTGATTATGACCCCACGGTCCCCAACTGTAAGCTCCTGTTACTCTTTGCCCAAGGGTTCTCTCCATCTGCCAGAGAAGCGTCAGGTATTAAAAGGTATCAACAGTCCCCTGAAGTAGCCCTCCACCAATGACAGGAGTTAGAAGATAAATATCCCAGCTCCTTCATGCCCTGGGGAGGCAGGCTGCCATGGCTACCCAGCTTTCCCTAGTGAGATTCAGCCACAGTTTCCCACGGGAGTCATATTTTCAAAAGTGTACTGTATTAACTTTTCTCTCTTTGCTGTTTCATGTACCTGCATCCCTTCCAGAGCTTCCTGGGATCACTCCCAAATGGTTTGCTCTCACATCCTGTCTCAGCATCTGCTTCTGGGGGAAGCCATCTTAAGATAAGAGGCATTTGAACATAAGATATGTGGGCAGCTCTGACTTCTTCAATCAGTTTGTCTTCCATACATGTTTCTTTTAATATGGTCATTAACCATAATGGTGAAATACTACAGACTGACCTCAGTTATCTATTTTCAGATAAAAATTAAATTTAAAGTTAATAAAGAGATTCCCAATGTTATGGCAACTAGTTTGCCTTAACATGAACTCTGGGGATAGATGGCTTGGGTTTGCTTCTTTTCTAGTTGTGCTCCTGGGGCAAGCTCTGTACCCTCGTGATGCTACTGTTTCCCCTCTGAAACAGACAGTATAGACCACAAGACTTGATAAGATTCTTCAATGAATTAAAATTTGTAATGTATTTAGAAGGCACTTACATAACTGTTGGTTACATGTGTAGAGAAAAAATTAGGTTGGTCATGGTTAAAATTGAGACTATACTTTTCCAAGTAGGCCATAGACTAACCATTGCATTAACAAATTATTTTATTTTTATAATACATTTTATTTCATATTAATTATACATTTTAAACCAGAGCACAAATATATTTTAGCTTCATGCGCTGTTCATCTTTAATGAGTACTGAGTTAATTAGCAAGACCTGTCTTTTTGGGCATTGCATCTGTTCTGTAACATGCAGTTCAGTATTCATTATTTTAAGACAGCAATTCTCTTTTTCAAAAATATTTGGAGAAGGAAATGAATAATTACTCTGCTATTCTACATCACTAAGCTCATATATATATATATATATATGTATATATATATATATATATATATGAAAATATGCATGTGGAGCATGAATATACCTAAGAAGTGACTCTGTATTTTATTATACATAAGAAATATTTGCTTATTGAGTTGGTGCAGTTCATTTTTTTCCTCCTAAGAATTGTTTTCAGTCTGTTTACAGAATGTGTATTTGTGCCTTCCTTTTGTCCCTAAAATGCCAATCTGATTCTCCTTTTGTAAAGCTGTAAATTATCTAGATTTTCTTCCATTCCTAGAGGTGCCAATCCCTGTATATGAATTAAGTCATTGGTTTAAAGAATTGTAACTTCCCCAGCAGTGACTCCTCATCTTCTTTTTAGTCCTGTATTTTCATCTGTCAATAACAGTGATTCCAAATGATGGTCCATGGTGTATCAGAGCTGCCTAAGATCAGGGGGATTTTTTAAAAATTTTATTTGTTTAATTCATGATTCAGTGTTTGGGCACAATTTGTACCATTTCTGATCTGTACTCCAGACAAAAATATAGTAACTTGAAATATTGTGTTTAAAGAAGTTCTAGAATTCTATCATCATTAAATTATGTACCTAAAAACGTGCACACACACCCTCATGCCTGTATCACATCAACACCCACAACCATATATACAAAATACACATGTACCAGTCTGCACCACTCTTAGAGATTCTGATAAAGTAGTTGTGTGCTGGGACTTAGGAGTTAGTTTTTTTTTGAAAACTCCTCAGGCAGTTCCATCCCAAGAACCACCTGGTTTGGGAGGCCCTGGACCATGACTCACCCACTGGTCCACTGTTATTTCAAACTGATCCTATAACTGCCAAACCGATTCTCCTCATTTCTGTGCCTGTGCTTAAAAGCCTTCTAGAACTTTAGGCTTAAAGTTTTAGAATCATATTTTATTCCACCTGTTCCTTCATTTCCATTAGCAGTCATTATACCACCCCATAGCCTTTTCCTTCTCACCTTCTCTTCCTTTCTGACACCTCAAGCTATATTTTATATTAGAGTTATTTAAGCATATGTTTGATTTGCTATATTTGATTATGAACACCTGGAGACAGGAACCTGTCTTACTCCTGTTTAAATGTGCCTTGGTCTTGGCACGCAGCACAGTACCTTGCATGGAGTAAGCATTTAATAAATGTTCAATGAATATCATTTCACACTCAGTTCCCCTGTATCTGAGTTTATCTTCCATGGCCCTTTTCCCCAAACAGTCTATCACAGCCTACATCTTCTCTCTTAGTTTTCTCCCTCACTTTCTATTCACCCCAGCTGGAACAGATTGTCTTTTTCCCTCCTTAAGGAATACTGTATACTTTAAGAACTGGTTTCCCAAATTGTTATGGAGTAATGTATTACATATTAACTTAAGAATAAGCAAGATAAAGCTCTCCACTGGCTGATATTGTACAAGGGTTTAAGGTCAGCCATGCAGTATATGAGTATTTAATGATGGCTGTACATGCTATGACAACCAAGTCATACAGGTCTTCTGGGTCTCCCATTCTTCTAATGATGTGAATTTAGATCATGATACCATTGTGGTTTATTCCAATACTTATTCAGCCATTTATCTGAAATATATGTGTTGAGTGACTACTGATGGCTACTTGTTCAGGCAGGTACTGGGAATATAGCAATAAATGAAAACAGAGATCCTTACTCTCATAGAGTTTAAGAGGTGATACAAAATAAATATGTGAATATAGATTATGTCAGACAGTCATAAGTGTTATGTGAGAAAACACAGTTGAGTAAAGGGAAAAGGAAAATTCCTCTATCATATTGGATGACAAGGGATGTCTCCACTGAGTAGGGTGCACAACTTAGATGGCTGAAAAACAGTAATAAGTCAAGAGAGATGTTGGCTTAGGTGAGGGATGTAATGTGGAGATGGTGAGAAAAGGCAAGATTTTGATTATATTCTGAAGGTGCTGCAGACAGAATTAGCTGATGGATGAAATATAGGAGGTACAAAGAGAGAGGAGTCCAAGATGGCTCAGGAGCTGGACGAATGGAGTTGCCACTTTCTGAATTGGAGACAGTTAAGGAGAATAGATTGAGAAGTGTGTGGGGAGAGTTCAGTGGTTTGATTTTTGAAATGCTAAATTTGAGGAGTCTAATATGTCTCAAAGTTTGTTGACTAGACACTAGATACTTTATAGCTTGCAGGAGAGGTTTGGGAAGAGAAAAAAAATGGAATTTAAAGATCAGGGTGGGATGAAGTTGCAAAATGCAGAAACCTTTGAACTGAAGTCTCAGGGCATTCCAATGTTTGATGGTGGTGGTGGTGGGGCAATCAGTGAAATCTACTGGGAAGGAGTGGGCAGTGAGGTAGCAAATAACCAAGAGAAAGTATTGTCAAGGGAAGAAAGTGGTTCAAGAAGGAAGGAGTGATCACATGTGTCAAATGCTGTTGATGGGTCCTTGAAGGTGATGGCTGATTGGTAGTCATTGGAGTTATCAGTGGGGACATCATTTATAACTAGATGATGGCTGTTCTTGTTAAGTATTAGAGAAGGAAGCTTGTTTGGAATGAGATCTGCAGAGAATGTGAGGGAGGCATGAGAGAATAGGCCACACTTTGGAGGGTTTTGCTTTAATTTCTGATGATTGTTTCTATTTCCTTGGTGTTAGTTGTGATCTCTCCCCTTTCATTCATAATTTTATTAATTTGGGTCTTCTCCCTTTTCTTTTGTATTAGTTTGGCCAGTGGTTTATCAATCTTATTAATTCTTTCAAAGAACCAGCTTCTAGTTTCATTGATGTGTTCTACTGTATCTTTAGTTTCTAATTCATTGATCTCTGCTTTAATCTTAATTATTTCCCATCTTGTGTGTGGGGTAGGTTTAATTTGTTGTTTATTTTCCAGTTTTTTAAGGTGTAATGAGAGTTGGTGTATTCAGGATTTTTCAATTTTTTTTGAGTGAGGCTTGGATGGCTATGTATTTCCCCCTTAAGACTGTTTTTGCTGTAACCCATAAGTTTTGGATCAATGCATCTTCATTCTCATTGATTTCCATGAAGTGTTTAAGTTCCTCTTTGATTTCCTGATTGATCCAGAGATTCTTGAGCAAGATAGTCTTTAGCTTCCAAGTGTTTGATTTTCTTCTGAACTTTTTGTTGTGATTGAGTTCCAGTTTCAAGGCATTGTGGTCAGAGAATATTCAGGGAATAATCTCAATCTTTTGGTATCAGTTGAGCCCCAATTTGTGATATTCTATTCTGGTCTATTCTGGAGATAGTTCCATGTGCACTCAAGGAGAATGAGTATCCTGCTGTTTTAGCATGGAACGTTCTGAATATATCTATGAGATCCATCTGGTCCAATGTGTCATTAAAAGCTCTTGTTTCTTTGTTGATTTTTGGTTTAGATGATCAGTCCATTGCTGGGAGTGGTGTGTTGGAGGGTTTTGCTTTAAAGTGGAACAGAAAAATGGGGCAGCTGCTGGAAGGAGATATGAGGAAGTGGGAGGATGTGGGCTCTTCCAGCATATTTGTATTCTGATTGGTATGATCCAGTAAAGAGAAAAAAGTAGGATGAAGCAGGGGTGAAAATGATTAATTGCCAGAGGGTTATCCTTTCATCAAAGAGAGAGTCTGGAGACAAGTGTAGGGATTTACCTACAGAGCCAGACTGTTCATCCTTGTAACAGAGGGCTAGCAGAGAGTAAGGCAGAAATGTAGGTAGATGGGAATAAGTCACAAGGACCATGACAAGGAATTGAGAGCATATTTAAATGGGGAAATTGATGAGAGGTTAATAAATTAACTCCTTGCAAAAAAAAAAAAAAAAAAAAAACGAACAGGCAAGTTTGGGGCATCTAATAAGAGCTGATGAAACATATCATGTGAACAATAGCTATCACTGCCATAGGCCTGAAGAGTCAAGTGGAAGGGCTGTTATTGGAACCTAATGGAGCTCTAGCCATACCTATAAACTAGAGGACAGGGCCACATGACAGGAGCTGGGGACTTTAATAAAAGAAATGCAGTAACTGTCAATCCATATGCCAAAAGGGAAAGAGCCAAGCAAATAAAGCCCTGGATTTCACTCTCCTCCTGCCTTCAATTCTCTGGTCCTCTCATTGGCTGAACCAGCTTGTATCCAGAGGGTAAGAAAGATGATGCAATCCATAGAGGTCAACTTCTCAAGTTCAGAGCAAGCTGCAGAAGAGTGGAAGGTGCGTCTGAAGGGACAAATGGAAAACATCCAGCATGATGGTGTGAAATGTTATCTTCCGATCCCTTCTTTTTTTCTCATGAAATAGGAGGGTTCATTCCCAGCTGAAAATAAGGATTATAGGAGACATATGGGAAATTTGAAGAGAGAGAAGATGCATTCAACAGCTAATGAATAAGGTAGGAGAGTTAAAGGAGTAGAGAAAAAGAATATGCTTATTGATCCCAAATGAGCTTTCTTAGGTTAGTGATTATAACTGTAAAGTGAGATAAGTCAGCATGATTTTGAAGTGTTCTCCCATCCTCTAAGGCTCTGTGGAAGAAAGCACAGAGCTGTCAAGAGCTGGATTTAATCAGAGTTGGGTTTTGCCAGGTGACTCTAATGAAGGCTAATAGTGCAAGGGAGCTGAGGATGTATAGAGGGTAAAGACTGTAATAACAGACCATGTACTGGAAGTTTAATAATATGCAAGGAAATCTGGACATGAGTGAATAGGTGATAGAATCAATGTGTCAAAAGAATGGGGAAAGCAAATAACTGTTGGAGTCAGGAGGGAATGAACTAAAATATAGGAGATAATGGTCAGAGAATGAAACTGACTTATTGACAATGGCAAGGTCTATGTAGGGAATAACCAGGGGAGTGAGTTGTTGAGTTAAAGTTAAGGAGAAAATAATGGGAGGTGAAGTGATGAGGAAAGTACAAATCCAGGTAGTTTTCTCATGGGAAAGGATCATCCAATAGACACTTAAATCACTAGAAAGCATGACAACAGTAGAGCTAGAGTAGCAAAGATGCAGGAGTTGAAATCCTCAAGGAATGAGAGAGGTGATCTGCCACTCTGTAAATGATGCTACAAGGAGTAATCATAGGTAGTGTTGTTTGATGCATGAACTTCAGCATTGGAGAAAGTTATTGAAAGGAGAGGATAATTGTCTGAAAGGGGTAATGAGAGGCAAGAAAGACTTCTATTCAACCTTCAGTCACATTAGTATGAGGGCTATGGGAAGAAAACAGATACCACTTAGTACAGCTTTAGGGAGAGCAGAAACTCAGGGGAGAGATGGGCTCATTGGGAGCATAAAAGTGAAAGGAAGGAAGGAAGGAAAGAAGGAAGGAAGGGAGAAGGAGAGAGAGAAAGAAAGAAAAAGAAAGAAAGGAAGGAAGAAGAAAGAAATAACAGAGAAAGAAAGGAAAGAAAGAGAGAAAGAAGAGAGAGACAGAGAGAAAGGAAGAAAGAAAGAAGGAAAGTAGGAAGAAAGGAAAGAAGGAAGGAAGGGAAGGAGGGAGGGAGGGAGGAAGGGAAAGAGAAAGGAAAGACCTACAAAGTATTTACTCTATGCCAGGAACTCTTCTCTGACTTTTATATATTCATCATTTAATCCTCAAAACAAGGGATCTGGGGAAGATATTATTTTTATCCCTATTTTATAGTTGGGGAAATTAGAGCATAGACAGGTTAAGTACCTTACTCTTGATCAGTAGTAGTAAGTGACAAGTTCTGGGACTTGAGTTCAGGTGGTCCACCTCAGAATCTTGGCGTACATTATCACTGTGCTGTATCACCCAGCAGCAAGCACTTGGGAAATAAAGTTTTACTGATGTTACATCATGAGCTCCAAAGAATGCAGTGGAAGGCTTTGGGGCTAGGGGAGGGTAAATAGGTCAGATTAAAGACTGTGCAGAGCCATATGGAGATGAGGGATGGTCTGAGATTTGGGCCTTTGTGATTTGGAGGCCCAAATCTCAGAGAGCTCGTGATGATGGTCTCCAAGACAGATAGGAGTGGTGAGACTGTGAGTGTTGAATGATGGTTTCTGGGGTAGGGTAGATGCCTTCCTAAGAACCCAAGTTCAGCGTCCTCCTTTTCACTCATGCTGATGGTGGGTGGAGGCTGGAAAGAGGCAATATTACTTGGAGCCTAAGATTTGGTGCCCTCTCTGAACTTAGCCCACGATGGTTAGCTAGTTTTGTTTTGGTTTTGGTTTTACTTTTTTTTTTTCCAAAACATTTTATTTATTTATTTGACAGAGAGAAACACAACTAGAGAGGGAACCTAAGCAGGGGGAGGGAAAAAGGGAGAAACAGGCTTCCCACTGGGCAGGGAGCCTGATGCGGGTCTTGATCCCAGGACTCCAGGATCATGACCCAAGCTGAAGGCAGACTCATAATGACTGAGCCACCCAGGAGCCCCTGTTTTGTTTTTTAATAATTGCTGCAGGTATCCAGAAAGCTTCTGGAAATGAACAATATTAAAATCATCCCTATTTCCATTTGATTTTCTTTGATTTATGAATCTGCTCATCAGTTTATTAAAGTGATCCTATCACTTTCACAAGGTGATAGCAAATCTTTTTACATCTACTTACCTTTCACATTTCACTTTTTTACTTTGTCAATTACCAGTGTTCAGCCTGATTTCTTGAATATTTTGGTCACTAAAAATTTACTTATCTGAAGGATGGACAAAATGAAATATTGAGTTTTGTGTCAGAGCAGGGGCTGAAAACGTGAGCTACTGGAAATATTTATACTTGATTTTTATTAGTCCTTTTTTTCTGAGTTTTTATTTATTATATATTATTTTTAGTTTTTATTAAAGTTAAATTTAAATATTATTAACATATAATGTACTATTTGTTTCAAGGGTACAGGTCTGTGAATCATCAGTCTTACACAATTCACAGCACTCACCATAGCAAATACCCTCCTCAATGTCCATCACCCAGCCACCCCATCCCTCTGACCCCCCTCCCTTCCAGTAACCCTCAGTTTCTTTCTTGAGATTAAGAGTCTCTTATGGTTTGTCTCCCTCCCTGGTCCCATCTTGTTTCATTTTCCCCACCCTTCCCCCATGACCCCCGTCTGCCTCTCAAATTCCTCATTATCAGTGAGTTTTTAAAAAATAAAATATTCTCTTCTTCAGAATGTAGAACAGAGAAAATTAGCATGAAACTTTGCTGGCAGCTTTTCAATTGGTATTTATTGCCCTGATCTACTGTATTTTAAGTGGAATTGCTTAAACACTCAGCTTTGCACTTGGGAAAACATACGGTAATAATAAAAAGCATTTTAAATGTCCAATCTGGTCAAACTGCACTTTCACTATTATTGATGAATCAGCAAAAGGGTCATTTTCTACATCAAAGTCATTTTTTAAATTTTGGACTGTTTGTGCAATGCATTTTTGCTGTTAACAGAAACCATCAGGAAGTTGAAGATGACTTTCAGAACAATTTTTCTTTTGTTAAAGAGAACAGCAGGACAAGAAAAAACTAGTTAGAGAAGGAAGTAATGGCTTTTTCTTTTGTAAATTAGCTCCCTTTGTGTTACCATTCATTATGATTTCTTCTAAGTGGAAGAAATTCTATTGATGCAACACTTCTGATTTTTCTCTGCTTTTTGATGTCATTGTTCATGAGTGGTTTGCTTTGCTTGGTTGGTAAAACTGGAAATAATAACTGGGCATGCATAGCCCAACTCTGCCTTTCTTACTTAACTGGGCCCAGAACCACCAGGTTTGGGTGAGTGCATAAATATGTTTAATTCAGGCCTCTTTGGCTTTCATGCTAAGTTATGTCCTTTAATTAAGGACCTAGCAATAAAAAGATGGTTATTTTGGCCTCCTCTGCCACTTTATTACATTATACCTTAAATTGTACAAAGGCTAGGGCATTATGGTGCTGTTTATTGGGATCAAGTTGTATGATGTATGGTCAGCCTTCTTTTTTTTTTTTTTTAAAGATTTTATTTATTTGACAGAGAGAAACACAGCCAGAGAGGGAACACAAGCAGGGGGAGTGAGAGAGGAAGAAGCAGGCTTCCTGCCGAGCAGGGAGCCCGAAGTGGGACTTGATACCCGGTCTCCGGGATCATGACCTGAGTCGAAGGCAGTCACTTAACCAACTGAGCCACCCAGGCGCCCCTATGGTCATCCTTCTTATCAAATTCCTGTCCTATGTGCTTGCATAGCTCTTGTATTTTCCCTTTTTTAGCTCTTAACACACTTACTATTGATTGAATGCATGCTTCTTCACTAGAATATGAACTCCATGGTAGTGACCAAGTAAGTCTTGTTTATCATGGTATTGCTAGGACCTAACACAGTGCCTGATAAGTAGTATGGCACCCAATTTGTTGAATGAATGAGTGAGTTAATCAATCAACCAATCAATGAGCTACTGCTTGAGAAAATATTAAATAAATATTTATGAAATGAATAAATCCTAATGAATGAGAAAAATGGACAACTCAGTTGAAACTCTCTACTTAGAAAGTAAGAATAGTTTATAGAAGCTATTGTCCTTCTATATTTCAGTTGTGAACAAGTTTAATTAAAGCTGTTAAAAATGTGTATCTTCCTTGTGTTGTATATATATGCAGTGGAATACTATGCAGCCATCAAAACCCAAAATCTTGCCATTTGCAATGATATGGATGGAACTGGAAGGGATTATGCTGAGAGAAATAGGTCAATCAGAGAGAGACAATTATATGATCTCTCTGACATGAAGAATTTGAGAGGCAGGCGAGGGTCATGGTGGATAGGGAGGGGAAAAAAAATGAAACAAGATGGGACCAGAGAGGGAGAGAAACCATAAGAGACTCTTAATCTCAAGAAACAAACTAAGGGTTGCTGGGGAAGTGGGGGAGCGATAAGGTGGCTGGGTTATGGACATTGGGGAGGGTATGTGCTATGTTGAGTGCTATGAATTGTGTAAGACTGGTGATTCACAATCCTGTATCCCTGAAGCAAATAATACATTATATGTTAATTAAAAATGTGTATCTTCTTTAATGAATCATGGCTTCACTGAGCTATGAAACTGGTTAACCTGGAAAACCTAATGGTTTTTTGCTTTTTTAAAAAATAAGGATCAGTGTGTCACTAATGTCCATTCCTCATCTCAATACATTGTCAACTCAGCCTTCTAGACAGTGTTTATTTTCCTCCTCTAGAATTTTGCATATGAAATACAAAGATGAAAGTCCGTAATTTAGAAAGTACCTGATGTGATCCATTGTTCCTTAATAATAATATTAAAGCACATTTTAACAATCCTTTTAAGGACTAATAAGTAGATATAACTGTTCTAGGAAAATTAAGCTATTTCTGCATGAAGAAAATTGGGGGCTAGTAAAAATGTAGATCATTGTGATTATTCTTTTAAAAGTAAGAGAACCAGGGCACCTGAGTGATTCAGTGAGTTAAGCATCTGCCTTTGGCTTGGGTCATGATCCCAGCCTTCTGGGATTGAGCACCTCATTAGGCTCCCTGCTCAGTCTGCTTCTCCCTCTTCCTCTGCCATTCTCTCTGCTTGTGCTCTAAAGCTCTGTCAAATAAATAAATATATTTTTTTATTTTATTTTGAGTCTTGTTATAAAGTTGGGTTTATCAAGAAGCCTACATGACAAGAAAATAAATGTGTCATTCTACTTTAGCTTTTTGAAAATTAATTTATTTTCAGTGTTCCAAGATTCATTGTTTATGCTCCAAACCCAGTGTTCCATGCAATACGTGCCCTCAATAACCACCACAAGGCTCACCAATTCCCCCACCCCCTCCATTCCAAGACCCTCAGTTTATTTCTGAGTCCAAAGTCTCTTATGTTTCATTTCCTTCCCTGATTTACCCTACTTCCCATTTCCTTTCCTTCTCCTACTGTCCTCTATATTAATCCTTATGCACCACATGTAAGTGAAACCATGTGATACTTGACTTTCTCTATTTGGCTTATTTCACTCAGCATAATCTCCTCCAATCCAGTCCATGTTGCTACAAAAGTTGGGTATTCATCCTTTCCGATGGAGGCGTAATAGGTGTAAAATTCCATTGTATATATGTACCATATCTTCTTTATCCATACATCTGTTGATGGGCACCTTGGCTCTTTCCACAGTTTGGTGATTGTGGCCATTGCTGCGATGAACATTGGGGTACATATGGCCCTTCTTTTCACTACATGTGTATCTTTGGGGTAAATATCTAGTAGTGCAATTGCAGGGTCATAAGGTAGCTCTATTTTTAGTTTTTTAAGGAATCTCCACACTGTTTTCCAAATTGGCTGCACCAACTTGCATTCCCACCAACAGCGTAAGAGGGTTCCCCTTTCTCCACAGCCTCTCCAACACTTGTTGTTTCCTATCTTATTAATTTTGGCCATTCTGACTGGTGTAAGGTGGTATCTTAGTGTGGTTTTGATTTGAATTTCCCTGATAGCTAGTGATGATGAACATTTTTTCATGTGTCTGTTTGCCATTTGTATGTCTTCTGTTAGCCATTTGTATGTCTTCTATGGGGGAAGTGCCTCTTCATGTCTCCTGCCCATTTTTTGATGTCATCATCTTCTTTTTGGGTGTTGAGTTTGAGTAGTTCTTTATAGATCTTGGATATCAACCCATTGTCTGTAGTGTCATTTGCAAATATTCTCTCCCATTCTGTTGGTTGCCTCTCTGTTTTGTTGACTGTTTCCTTTGCTGTGCAGAAGCTTTTTATTTTGATGAAGTCCCAAAGTTCATTTTTGCTTTTGTTTCCTTTGCCTTTGGAGATGTGTCTTGAAAGAAGTTGCTGTGGCTGATGTCAAAAAGGTTACTACCTATGTTCTCCTCTAGGATTTTGATAGATTTCTGCCTCATGTTAGAGGTCTTTCATCCATTTCAAGTTTATCATTGTGTGTGGCATAAGAGAATGGTCTAGTTTCATCCTTCTATATGTAGCTGTCCAATTTTCCCAGCACCATTTATTGAAGAGATTCTTTTTTCCATTGGATATTTTTCCTGCTTTGTCAAAGATGATTTGATCATAGATTTGTGGGTCCATATCTGGACTCTCTACTCTGTTCCATTGGTTTACTTTTCTGTTTTTGTGCCAGTATCATGTGCCAGTCCTGGTGATCACAGCTTTGTAATAAAGCCTGAAATCAGGTAACGTTATGCTCCCAGCTTTGTTTTTCTTCTTCAACAAGTCCTTAACAGTTAGGGGTCTTTTCTGGTTCCATATAAATTTTAGGATTGTTTGTTCTAACACTTTGAAAAGTGTTGGTGGAATTTTGATCGAGATGGCATTGAAAGTATGGATTTTTCTGGGCAGAATAGACATTTTAACAATGTTTATTCTTCCAATCCATGAGCATGGAATGCTCTTCCATCTTTTTGTGTCTTTTTCAAATTCTTTCATGAGTGTTCTATACTTCCACAAGTAAAGATCCTTAACTTCTTTGGTTAGGTTTATTCTTAGGTATCTTATGGTTTTTGGTTCTATAGTAAATGGAATTTATTATCTGATTTCCCTTTCTATATTTTCATTGTTACTGTATAAGAATGCAACTGATTTCTGTGCATTGATTTTGTATCCTGCCACATTACTGAATTGTTGTATGAGTTCTAGTAGTTTAGGGGTAGAGTCTTTTGGGTTTTCCACATAGAGTATCATGTCATCTGCAAAGAGAGAGAGTTTTACTTCTTCTTTGCCAATTTGAATACCTTTTATTTCTTTCTGTTGTCTGACTGCTGTTGCTAGGACTTCTAACACAAGGTTGAACAATAGTGGTGAGAGTCTGCATCCTTGTCTTGTTCCTAATCTCAGAGGGAAGGCTGTCAGTTTTTCCCTATTGAGAGTGATTTTTGCTTTGGGTTTTTCATAGATAGATTTTATAAGGTTGAGAAATATTCCCTCTATCCTTATACTTTGAAGAGTTTTAATAAGGAACAGATGTTGTATTTTGTCAAATGCTTTTTCTGCATCAATTGAAAGTACCATGTGGTTCTCTCTTCTCTTGATTTATTGTATCACGTTGATTGATTTTTGGGTGTTGAACCACTCTTGCATCCCTGGGATAAATCCCACCTGCTCGTGGTGGATAATGGTTTTAATGTATTGTTGGATCCTATTAGTAAGGATCTTGTTAAGAATCTTGACATCCATATTCATCAGAGATATTGGTCTGAAGTTCTCCTTTTTTGATGGGGTCTTTGTCTGGTTTGGGGATTAGAGTAATGCTGGCATCATAGAAAGAGTCTGAAAGTTTTTCTTCTGTTTCTGTTTTCTGAAACAGCTTCAGGAGAATAGGTGTTATTCTTCTTTGCATGTTTGGTAGAATTTCCCAGGGAATCCTTCAGGTCCTGGGCTCTTGTTTTTTGGGAGGTTTTTGATCACTGCTTCAATCTCGTTACTAGATATTGATCTATTCAGATTGTCAATTTCTTCCTGTTTCAGTCTTGGAAGTTTATATATTTCCAGGAATGTATCCATATCTTCTAGGTTGTTAAACTTATTGGCATATAACTGTTGATAGTAATTTCCGATGATTGTTTGTATTTCTTTGGTGTTAGTCCTGATCTCTTTCCTTTCATTTATAATTTTATTGATTTGGGTCTTCTCCCTTTTCTTTTGGATTAGTTTGGCCAATGATTTATAGATCTTATCAATTCTTTCCAAGAACCAGCTTCTAGTTTCATTGATGTGTTCTACTATATCTCTAGTTTCTAATTCATTGATCTATGCTCTAATCTTAATTATTTCCCATCTTGTGTGTGGGGTAGGTTTAATTTGTTGTTTATTTTCCAGTTCTTTAAGGTGTAATGAGAGTTGGTGTATTCGGGATTTTTTAATTTTTTTGAGTGAGGCTTGGATGGCTATATATTTCCTCCTCGGGACTGCTTTTGCTGTAACCCATACGTTTTGGATTGGTGTATCTTTATTCTTATTGGTTTCATGAAGTGTTTAAGTTCCTTTTTGATTTCCTGGTTGATCCAAAGATTCTTGAGCAGGATCGTCTTTAGCTTCCAAGTGTTTGGTTTTCTTCTGAACTTTTTGTTGTGATTGAGTTCCAGTTTCAAGGCATTGTGGTCAGAGAATATGCAGGGAATAATCTAAATCTTCTGATATCAATTGAGCCCTGATTTGTGACCTAGTATGTGGTCTATTCTGGAGATAGTTCCATGTGCACTTGAGAAGAATGAGTATTCTGCTGTTTTAGGGTGCAATGTTCTGAATATATCTATGAGATCCATCTGGTCCAGTGTGTCATTCAAAGCTCTTGTTTCTTTGTTCATTTTCTGTTAGATGATCTGTCCATTGCTGAGAGTGGAGTGTTATGATCTACAATTAATGTATTTGCATCAATATGACTCTTTATTTTGCTTAACAGTTGGCTTGTGTAGTTGGCTGCTCCCACGTTGGGGTCATAAATATTTACAATTGTTAGATCTTCTTGGTGTGTAGACCCTTTGAGAATGATGTAGTGTTCTTCTGTGTCTCTGACTACAGTCTTTAGATTAAAATCTAATTTGTCTGATATGAGAATTGCTACCCACGCTTTCTTTTGAGGTCCATTGGCATGAAAGATGGTCCTCCATCCCCTCACTTTCAATCTGGAAGTGTCTTTAGACTCAAAATATGTGTTTTGTAAACAGCATATGGATGGGTCTTGTCATTTTATCCAGTCTGCAACCCTGTGTCTTTTTATTGGAGCATTTAGGCCATTCACATTGAGAGTGATTATTAATAGATACATTCTTATTGACATTATGTTGTCTGTGAAGTTCAAGTTTTTATAGATTTCCTCTGTAAATTTCTGCTCTGTGTCACTCTTGGGTTTGTTTCTCTTTTATAGAACCCCCCTTCATATTTCTTGTAGTGCTGGCTTGGTGGTCGCATAATCTTTTAGATCTTGGCAGTCCTGGAAGCTCTTTAACTCTTCTTCCATTTTGAAAGTCAACTTTGCAGGGTTCATTATCCTTGGCTACATATTTTTTTTTCATGTAATTTCCTGAATATGTCTTGCTAGCCCTTCCTGGTTTGCCAGGTTTCTGTGGATAGGTCTGACGTTATTCTGGTGGTCCTCCTTCTGTACATAAAGGATTGCTTCCCCCTAACTGCCCTTAAGACATATTCTTTGATTTTATGATTCATGAATTTCACAATTATGTGCCTGGAGGTTTTTCTGACCTCATTGATCTTGGTGGGTGTCCTCTCTGCCTCTAGGACATGAGCACTTGTTTCATTCCTCAGATTAGGGAAATTTTCATCCATGATTTGTTCAACTATATCTTCTAGGCTTCTCTCTCTCTCTCTCTCTACTCCCTCGAGGATTCTAATAATTCTGATATTGGAGCATTTTGTGGCATCATTTATTTCTCTAATTCTATTTTCATGGGATTTTAGCTATTTGTTCCAGGACTTTTCTTGTTCCTCCTTCTTAATCCGTCTGTCTTCTAAATCACTAATACAATCTTCAGCTTCACCTACCCTGGCTATTAGCATATGTAAATTAGATTGCATCTCATTAATAGCCTTTTTAACCTCTGCCAGTTCGGCTTTCACTTCTGTACTTAGAGTTTCTATCTTGCCACTAATGTTCTTTTCCAACTTAGCCATTGCTTGTGTGATTGCTACCCTGAATTCCATTTCTGTCATATTGTTTATGTTCATTGCCAATATTTCTGTGACAGGGGTTGCAGTCTCTGGGTTTTTCCTCTGTTGGTTTTTGTCATTTTGGCAAGGGCTGGTTGAGGGGATGTATAGCTGAATTTATCAATCACTATCCAGGTGAGTTGCTTGTTGGAAGGTTTTGGAGAAATCAGATGTCACCACCGAAAAGGAAGAAGAAAGAAAAAAGAGAGAAAAAGAGAAAAGAAGCAAGAATGGGCCCCAATGGTAGGATTTATATGGTACAAAACTACCATGGAGAAAAGAAAAAGACCATCAAAAGTGAAAGAAAGTTGAAGAGATCAAAAAGCTAAACCCAACCAAAATGACCCCCAAGACCAGTATTTATATATTACAAAGGCAAAAACAATGACACAGAAACCTTGTTGTGGGTAAGGAAAGTATTTAAGATCCTCCTGGGTGTGTCTTGTTATTATTGTTAGAGGAGCCCACTATCTAAAGATATAGGGAGATTAAAACTGGTTTGTATATAGAAGTAGTATTGAATAGGAATGAAGGATTACCTTGAAGCTTATAACTATATATATATTTAAAAGAAAAAAAGAATAAAGGAAAGAAGAGAGAAAAAAGGGAAAAAAAACAGAAAAAACAAACAGAAGAAGCAACAACAACAACAGAACACAGGTATGTGTTTGAAAAAAGTTCAAGGTAACACTTATGGAGTGTTGTATTAAGTATCACATTGTAATAATAAGTGGGTTAAAAAATAAAAAAACAAGAACCTTGAGATGAATTTTAAAATAAAGTGAAAACTTTAAAAATAAAAATAGAAAAAAGTTAAAAAGAAAATAAAGTGAAAAGCTGTATCTATAAAGTGTACAGCTTTTGGGGTAGTACCAGGAGCTTAATATATTGCCTTTCCCTCAATGTTGTGGTTTTACAGCTTTGGTGTTGTTCTCTTGTTCTTCTGGCTTGCCTTCTGGGGGAGGGGCCTGCCATAGTGTTTTTCAGTCCCTTGTACCTGGGCTGAGTCTCTCTGCTCCCTTTTTAGGGGCTGGGTTCCATGGCAACCAGATTTTCAGGCTTTTGTTCTCTGGAAGATTTGTTCTTTTGCGGCTTTTTGCAGCTTTTCAGAAAGTCAGCCAGAGCAAGATGTCTGCGCCCAGACCTCCGTCTCAGAGAGAGTTAAAATATTTTTTAAAAAAAGTTAAGTTCTGTCAAATAAATAAATAAAATAAAATATTTTTTAAAAAGTAAGAGAACCAGTTTTTAATTGGGAAACATTAGATTGAGAATCTGAAATAAAGCTTGTGAAATTGGAATCCTCATTTGAGGTCCATCATTATATAATACATAAAATAGGAATAGAGAGAAAGCCAACCTTTCTTTCAGTTACAACTTCTATCAATAAATGAAAGACTATACTATTCAGACTATCAACAGTATAATGATAAATTCTCAATGATCTGGAGTTGAGGGATTCAGATGGGTGATTCTTGCTTAGGGTCCCTCATATGATTGCAGTCAGATGGTGACTCACTCTGGAGTCATTTAAAAGCTTGTTACTCAGATACTTGGTGCCTGGAATAGCTGTGGGCTGGTTTTGTGCGTGTGTGTGTGTGTGTATCTCCTTATGAACTATTCTTGTGGCTAATTTGGATTCCTTCCCTGTATGGTGGTCTCAGGGGAGCTGGACCTCTTACATGGAGCCTGGCTTCTGTTGGGGGAGGTCATCAAGAGGATGCAACCTCTTGTTGACCAGCAAGCTGGACCCAGGCCATTAGAGGCTCCTGACTCTCTCCCCCATCCTTGGAATGTAGACTCTACCTATCATTCACACAATGGGAGTCATTTGCAAGAATGCAGCCTTGAGAGAGTAAGGTGTTGTTGAGTGTTCATCTGGACTGAGTATGTGACTGAACCCAGCTAAGGCCTCTATATAAACATTTAAGATTCCGGTGGGTGGGCGCAGAGATCTACTCATCTTGTGGCTGGCCAAGACAAGCTCTGTAAGTAAGTTTCCCTGCTTATTAAAACTACCACCTACTGACCAGGAGGGGCCTGCTTCCTCCTTCAGTTTCTCTTTGTCCTCCATATACAGAGGATAGTTCCATATTTCACCCAGTAAGCTCTTGAATTCACAAACCTACAGATTCTGCTAGAGAGAGGGTTCCAAGAGAAAAGAGTTGGAAGCTGCCAGACTCTTACCTCCTGGGCTCGGATACTGGAAACAGTGTCTCTTCTGCTATATTCTCCATGTGAATGCTGTCATGGAGTGTACCCATTTTCTTTATTTCTTTTTTTGTGAATTTTATTTTATCGTATTTTTTGTTAATTTTAAATTTTATTAATGCCTTAAGCTTGTCCATCATTTAAAACAAGATATGTACTGGGGTCCCTGACCAGCTCAGTCAGAAGGGCTTGTGATCTGACTATCAGGGTTGTGACTTTGAGCCCACATGGGGTGTAGAGATTACTTAAATAAATAAATATTTTTTTAAAAAAGGTAAGTGCTTTATTTAATTTTTAAAAAAGATTTTATTTATTTATTTGACATAGAGGGAGAGAGGCAGGCTGAGGGAGAGGGAGAAGCAGGTTCTCCGATGAGCAGGGAGCCCAATGTGGGGCTTGATCCCAGGACCCTGGGATCATGAACTGAGCTAAAGGCAGATGCTCAACCCACTGAGCCACCCAGGCACCCCAAGGTAAGTGCTTTAAAAAATATTTTTATACATAAATAGACCAACGGACGTTTAGGTAATTTATTTCTAAAACATGTGCATCGTTTTTTATTCAGATGTCTATAAGAAAAGAAAATGAGCTTTCAGTCTTTTTTCTTTGGGCTAAAGACATTTGGAAATTATTATTCAGGAATGCCTAATATTTTCCTGGAACAAATGTGTTTTCCAGTAGGAAATGCTGATATAATTAAAAGGCATCAGTGTTGATACGAAGATAAACAAATATTTGTGCTATGTGTCATCACCAAGAAAAGTGGGCCTAAAGTGTATGCCAAAAAAATGAATGAGGTAGCATGAATCAGAAAGGTTTAGCTGGAAGAACAGATTAGGTGACACATTCAAGGGATGTGTCTATGATTACATAGGTGGCTAGGTTTTATAGACTCTCTGTTCTTTCCTTTGGAAAATAGTCAAATGTAATATAATTTCCATTTACTGGCATTTATTAATAAATAAATGCAATTAGATTTAGGGCAACACACGTCCTTTAAAAACACACCAAAAGTACATAGTGGCTAACCCAAGTCAGTGTAGGCAAAGCAGTAGGATTACACGCCATTTTCCCCTGCACTGCAGTTAAATGGTTGTTAAACTGTCTGGTATTGTTTCTACACATCAGATTGTCTCCTCTCAAGTTTCACCAAGGATTCAAAACTAGGCGGATTAAAGGATTTGTTAATCTATAGAGGATACTGAAACTATTATTCACCAGCAGTCAGACCCAAACCCTAGACTGGACTGTTGACTATGGTGTATGAAGGGGAGATAGTGTGGGAAATTCTTTAGTTTTTAATTCAAATATAGTTAATATATAGTATCATATTAGTTTCAGGTATACAATATAGTGATTTGACAATTATGCACATTATGAAATGGTCACCATGATAAGTATAGTCACTATCTGTGACCACAGAAAATTATTGCAATCTTATTGGCTATATTTCCTATGTTTTACTTTTCATCTCCGTGACTTACTTATTTTATAACTGGAAGTTTGTACCTGTTAATCCCCTTCATCAATTTCCCCCATCTCCTCATGCCCCTTTTCTCTAGCAAACACTGGTTTGCGCTCTGTATTTATGAGCCTATTTTTATTTTTTATTTGTTTGTTTTTCAGATTCCACATATAAGTGAAATTATATGGTAATTGTTTTTCTCTGCCTCACTTACTTCACTTGGCATAATGCCCTCTAGGTCCATTCATTTTGTTGCAAATGGCAAGATCTCACTTTTTTTTTTTTTAAGTTTTTATATTTTTGAGAGAAAGGGAGAGAGAATGCACAGAAGGAGAGTGAGAGGGAGAAACAGACTCCCTGTTGACTAGGGAGCCTAATGTGGGGCTCGATCCCAGGTCCCTGAGATTATGACCTGAGCCGAAGGCAGACTTAACAGACTAAGTCACCCAGGTGACCCAAGATCTCACTTTTTAAATGGCTGATTAGCAGCCCATTGTGTATACCATATCTTCTTTATCCACTTATTGATGGACACTAGGTGTTTCCATGTCTTGTTCATTGTAAATAGTGCTAAATATAGGGGTGCATATAACTTTTCAAAATTGTTTTCATTTCCTTTAGCTAAATGTCCAGAGGGAATTACTAGATATAATAGCTCTGTTTTTAATTTTTTAAAGAACCTCCATGCTAGGTTCCACAGTAGCTGCACCAGTTTACGTTCCCATCAGCACTGTTTAAGAGTTCCCTTTTCTCCACATCCTTGCCAACACTTGTTATTTCTTCTTGCTTTTTTGATACTAGCCATCTGACACATATGAAGTGATAACTCATTTGGTTTTGATTCACATTTCCCTGATGATTGGTGATGCTGAGCATCTTTTCCTCTGTGTGTTGGCCATCTGTGTGTCTTCTTTGGAAAATGTCTATTTAAGAGCTCACCCATTTTCAAAGGGAGGGGATGTAGGCGCAACCTCTTAATGGGAAGAATGTCAAAGAACTGTGGCTTTCCTTTGCCTGCAACATATGTTAATATTTCCTCAGCTGGAAGTTGTTCTCACTAGCATCACTTGGTTGCAATAGAATAAGTGGAAGGTGTTAGCTCAAAATTAGTCCTTAAAACTTATGTACTCATTAGATCAAGAACTATTAAATTTGAAATACTTTGTTCTACATTATATGCACATTGTTCATTGATTGCCTATTTAAAATTGCAACTTCAAAAGGTAAGAAAAAAATCAAAGGTAGGATAGATGAGATCTCATTTTCTTTTTATTAGTTTAGGAAATTAATATATATCTTAAGGCCATCATAGCTAGTGAAGGGCTTGCATATAAAGTCTTCGAAGATTTATTTCCCCCATTTAGGTCTTTATATTATGCACTAACAAACGATTTTGGTATCCTCATATTGGGGGAGTGTGTGTGTGTGCGGGTGTGTGTGTGTGCATGCGCACGCGTTTGTGTGTGTGTCTTCAGAAGAAATAAACTTGCATACACAGTTCTCTCAATTGCAGATGTTTAGACAATGAAAGGAGGGATTTGCAAAGCCCAAAGCACAATTAATTTTGACCTTGGGAAAAAATTGTTAAAATGAAATTGTACTTTTTTTTATCTTCCCATTTTAAATCTAAGAAACCAATATGCGGTGTATGTTTTCCCCTAAAGGCATAACCTGGATTCTGTAGCTGTATAAAACCCTACCTCTCTTGGTGATATGATTCATTGTAAATGGTTTTATTGGGTATATTCTGCTAAACAGAATAATTTAATAATGACTAATACTTATTGAACACAAAGTATGTTCCAGGTATGATGCTAAGTGCACAGATAAGTGCATTATCTCAATTAATCTTCTCAAAATCTATATGAAGTAAGTACTAATATTGTCACCATTTTCCAGATGGGGAAGTGGAGATGCTAAGAGGTTACATCATTTGCCCAACTTTATATGATTAGTAGTTGGTGATCTGGGAATTCATACCTAGTGCGACTGATTTTGGGTACTGAGTTTGTTTTTGTTTTTGTTTTTGTCTTTAACGTTTTATTTATTTAGGTAATCTCTACCCCTGATATGGGGTTCCAGCTCACAGTCAAGAGTCACATGCTTCTCTGACTGAGCCAGCCAGGCACGCCTGGAGACTGACTGCTTAATCACCTGATCATACACTCTCTGAATACAGTCAATGACCCTATGATCCGTGAATCTCATCTATTTTTGAATGTGGCTCATATAGACTGGGAGAAACTATAGAGGCCGAATCATTATACCTACTTTTCTGTTGAAAAATGCTTTATAATAAAGAACTAGAGAGAAACCAAAATTAAAAAGTAGTGGTTTACTTGTTATTACAGTAATGTGTCATCTATGAGAGAAATTTAAACCTACATACATGATTTTTTATTTTTTATCAGTATCTTGTAAACTGAAATACAATTTAGTAATTTTAGATTTACCTTGAAATATGTTATTATAATAAGCTAGGGACACACAGGGTGGCTCAGTCAGTTAAGCTCCTGACTCTTGATTTTGGCTTAGGTCATGATCTCAGGATCCTAAGATTGAGCCTGGCTTCTGGCTGCCTGCTCAGTGGGACATCTGCTGGAGATTTCTCTTCCTCTTCTTCTGCTCCCCACACTCTCTAAAAATAAATAAAAGTTCTTTAAAAAAATAATAAACAAACAACCAAATTCATAGGCAGTGTATCACCTAATAAAATATCTCCTACCATAAAAGCAAAATTGTGGGGCTTTTGTGTTTCTGTTTCAGCCATAAGGTACGGCTGGCTCATATTTGCAACCCAACGCAAAGCCCTTTAAGTGTATTTACTGAGAGGCTATGGATCAACCAAATGCTGTTGCTAAATATAATTTTTGTAAGACATGTATGATCAATCAAATAAAAAAAGTTAAATCATGATGATGTAGCTAAACTAACTACAATGATAAATAAAAAGCAAGAGTCATAATTGAAGATGACCAATTCAAGGCAACACATATATTTTAAGAAAGAGGACTTTCTGAATACTAGAGGATTAATTAATTCGGCAAAAGTATTTATTGAGGGGACTCCTGGGTGGCTCAGCTGGTTAAGGTCTGACTCTGGATTTCAGCTTAGGTTATGATCTCAGGGTTATGAGATGGAGCCCTGGGGGCTCCGCACTCAGCTTAGAGTCTGCTTGAGATTTTCTTTCCTTATCCCTCTGCCCCTCCCCTGTTCACATGCTCTCTCTCAATAAATAAACAAAATCTTTTTAAAAAGAGTACTTATTGAGGGCCTGTTATGAGCCAGTTTTTTGGAAAAAGATCTTGGAAAATATCTATGAATAAAAAACAAAGAATAGCCTTTCCTTTTAGTGCTTACATTCTAGTGAGAAATTCAGATAATAAAGACTAAATAATTGGGGTGCCTGTGTGGCTAGGTGGTTTAAGCGTCTGACTCTTGATTTTGACTCAGGTCATGATCTCAGGGCTGTGGGATCCAGCCCCATATCAAGTTCCACATCCAGCCTGTACTCAGCGTGGTGTCTGCTTGTCCCTCTCCCTTTGCTCCTCCCTGCCCTGCCTCTGTCACTATCTCTAAAACAAATAAATAAAAAAATCTAAAACATTTAAAAAAGAATGTTAAAAAAAATAAATAAAATAAGTAAGTTGTATCCCCTGTCAGTAGCTTGCAATTACTATTTAAGAAGAAAAATGGAGAGCCAAGTAAAGAGAGTGGGAATATTAAGTATAGGAGATTAGTTACAATTTTAAATATAGGGAAATAAGAATAAGAGTCATTGAGGAGGAGACATTTAAGAATAGACTTCAGGTGAGGGAGTTTGCCAAATGGATTTATAATAGGACATCTAGGGAGAGGGCACAGCCAATATACAGGCCCTTAGGTAAGAGAGTGGCCATGGGGGAAAAGGCAGCCACTGTGGCTGGAGTGGGGTGAGTAAGGGGAAAGATGATAATCAGACAGGTAGGGGTGATGGGAAGCATTCACCATGTCTGAGTGAGATGGAAAGCTGTTGAAGTGTGAATAGGGTTAGATTAGAGCTTCTGTGGACTTTATGCAGCACGTGAAAACGAGAGAAAAGTCAAGGATGACTCCAAGGTTTTTTTTGTCTTGAGTAAGTAGAAGGTTGAAGTTGCCATCATTTGAAGATGAAAAAGGCTGTATAAGGAGCAAGTTTTGGGGAAAAGATCAGGCTGTTTATGTCATATTAAAGTACAGTGTTATTAGCTATCTAAGTGAAGACATTAAAGTAGGCAGCTGGTAAAAGAGTTTGGAGTTCAGGAAAGAGAAAGAAGGCTGGACTGAAGTTATACATTTAGGAGTTATTGGTGTGTAAGTAGATGGTACTTAAGTTGTGAGAATGGATTGTTTAATCAAAAAAAAGTGTGTGCGATAACATGCAAGAAAGCAGGATGAAGGACTGCTCTGGTGCCTTCCAGGACTATCAGGTCTATGAAGGAGGAACTAGCCAAGGAGACCTAGAAGAAATGAACAAGGGTGCCCCTTTCCAGACTGGCACTCTGGAAGAAGAGAAGAGAAGGAATACCGAAGAGCAGGAAGCCTGAGTCAAATGCTACTCATACATCAGATACAGTCAGGACTGAGAACTGACCATTGGACTTAGCAATTTAGAATCAAGTACTGCTTATGCTTATGCTTCATAGAAGATTTGCTATGTTGCATGATAGATAACCAGCCTATTAAAGTGCTGAATGAAAGTCCTTAGTAAACACTATTAAACAGCTAACTTTAGTTTATAGATGACAGATTTCAATAGTGCTCCATAGCTCACACAAAATGGTAGCACAGTGTTCCAGCCAGAAGGCCTGGGTTCTGACTGGTTCCACTGGGTAGCTGTCTCTCTGATCTTGGGCAATGAGTTGTACCTCTCTGTGGGCTTCTATTTTGCCACCTGGAAATAGGGACAATACAGAATCTATCCCTTAGGTTTAGTGTGAAGGATAAATGAGTGAATCCACGTACAGAAAGCATTTCTGAGAGTATCTGGCACATTAATAATCCCTCAACAAATGCTAGCTGTTATTATTTCTATTATTAACCTATTGCAAGAATATGATGAAAATAATAAGGTCTGTGGAATACACACCCTATGGTACACCACTCAACTGTATCAAGCTCAGAACTTGTAGATTTGATCATTTGAGTGCCTCTCAGGAAAATCTTTGTAGCTCACTGATTGCACACTGTGGATCTCCACAGTTCAAGTGAATAAATTGGGGATATTGTTGGAGTTCACTTTTGTTTGAGGCTTGAAAGTGGAAAAATATTTCTGAAGTCATTTCTTAAATATTGATCATTTTTTCCTGCTCTCTCCTTCCACACTGGCCTTCTACTCTTCTATTCTGGACTTTTGCGAAAGAATGGGGAGAAGGAAAAAGCAAAGAACTAAAGAAAGGGAAAAGGTAATGAATAAGAAGGGAAAAGGAAGGAAATATGGGGAGAACATGTTGGAGACACACCTCTCTACTTATCTGTGTGCAAGAAAAATAGAAATAAATTAGAGGTTTTGTTTGACTCCTTTGTTGACAAAGAGTAAAAACAAACAGAGTGGTGGTGGTATGAATTGAAGAGCAATTTTTTATCTTAATAAATTTAGGTGTACGCATGCCTAGATGTTTGAGGTCAGACAATTTGCTTTGGAGTGGAAATGACTCAAATGTGAACTTCTGCAACTTCCAATGCTTGGTTAGACATCTGGGTTTCCTCCCAATCTCCATTCAGAGACATGGGGCCCAAATAAGACCTGAAGTTATAATCTGCTATCGCTGTCAGTATTCACAAAATCAACCCTCTGTCTTTGGAAGCAAGTAGAAGGAAAGCTATCCACCTTTTGTGCTCCCAATGGGCATAATGGCTTCCCTACTCAATAAATGTTCAATGGATGAATTAATGTGGAAAAATACATTGTGGGCACATTAGATATGAAGTGATTGGGCAGAAGTCCACTGATTGCCAAGATTTGATTAATCGGATCTAGCTTGTTAATGTTTCTTATATATGTGGAGTGGGTGAGAATATCCCGGACCATACAAAGTAGATGGGCAGAAAGTGTAGCTTTCTAAATCTTCCCATAACCCAGTCTAATATCTTTTCTGGATCCCTATTCTGTCAATGGCAGAAAAATAATCATCTTAATAAATTCTGAAAAGCCTAACAGATAAGTTGCTCTTATGTCCCCAAGCACATCATCTTGGCCTCACTTCTGATTTAAGTCTTGGCCAGCTGCACAATCCGGTATGGACTTTGACTTCCATCCAACTGTCAGCCTCTAGGATGGAGTGTATGTGCTGAGTATTTGCTTTTTATGCTCATGGGTTCATTCAAACTCATGAATGTTGGCAGGAGCTAGCTTGGCTTGTAGTATTCAGCTTGGAAGTATGGAAGAATGAACACTTCGGAGAGTGTGATGGTTAATTTTATGTGTCAACTTGGTTGGACTGCAGGGTGACCCATTGTTAAGCATTGTTCTTGGTGTTTCTGTGAGAGAGTCTTTGGATGAGATTAATGTTTAAATTGGTAGACAGAGCAATGTAGATTACCTCTAATAGTGTGGGTGGGCCCTGTCCAGTCAGTTGAAGGCCTGAATAGAACAAAATGGCTGGCTGTCCCTCAGGTAAGACAGAACTCTTCCTGCCTGATGGCTGGCAGACTGGGAAATTGTCTTTTTCCTGTTTTCAGACTCAAACTGAAACAGTGGCTCTTCCTGAACCTTGAGCCTGCCCTTCAGACTGGAACTAAACCATCAGCATTCCTAGGTCTCCAGTTTGCCAACTCACTCTGCAGATCTTGTGACTTATCTGTTCCTGTAATCATGTGAGTCAATTCCTTATACATCTCTACACACACACACACACACACACACACACACACACACACACACACACACATACCCTACTGTTTCTGTTTTTCTGGAGAATCAGGCTAATACGGATAACATCCCTTGACCATTTAGGGATGGGAGCTAACTGGGTAAATCCATCCTGCATGTGGACAGTTCTCTATGATTCTCAGGAAGTCCCATGGGAAATGAGTTCCTGTTGCTCACAAGGACTACCTCAATAACACTCCCTTACACCGGCTTTGCTGCTTTCCCAGTTTCTCTGTTCTAGTCCCTCACTCCTGTTCTCTGGAATCCCCCCTCCCACCCCACCTCCAAAAAAAAAAAAAAAGTACCTACACTCAAATCTCAAATTCAGGCTCTTCTTTTAGGGAAAGCCAAACTAAGACATATAGTCATTTTATATTTAACCTCTGCCAATTTGGATATTTTTCCTCCCCACCTCCTCCCTGAAGCAGCCTCTAAGATTTCAGAGAATTTATAGAGTGCCACAGTTTTGGAGGGAGAAATCTGGAATATTTTTGGTCTCTGATTTTTTGTTGGCATCTGCTACAGTGATGTCGGCTCGTTCTTCTTAACCATTACCACCCATCACCCTGAGTTTGCTGAAATATTCGTATTCCCCTTGACCTTGCTTATTAGTTCATGAATTGTTCCTTTCTCATCATGACCTAGAACCTTTTATGATTGACTTCTCTCACCTTCTTTTATTTCTGTGCTTTCTGAGATTATCCTTGCTGACATCATATGTACTCTGTGTCACTCTTCTAAGCCAGTGAGGTGTGGGGGACCCCAAGGACCCTGCTTGCTTTCAAGGGTCTTGCGGGGACTTCAACTCAGGTTCTTATTGCTGTTAGACTCTAAAAGTTATGTGGGGGTTCAATCAAACTTCCCCACACTGGATTTGATTAGCAGAGGATGAGGGACAGAAGGGGTAGAGCCCCTTCTCAAAGAGTTTCATGGTATCTCATCGCCTTACTTCCCTCCTCCTCCATCCCTTATGGCCTTCTCTTCAACCCTCGAGCACAGTAAAGCAGGCAGTGTTGATGCCTTGCCCCATTTGCTTTTATTCCCTCCCCCACCTGAGCTGCAGCTGTAAAACTTCTAACACACTGCGAGTTCCCCATTCAAAGCTCCTGCACCTGTCTCTTTCTGTCTTCTCTGCTTGAGGTTCTCAGTTATTGTGGGAGCTTGCTCGGCTGAGCCCCTAAAGCTCAGAATTATACAGTAATGACATCTCTTTGGGCAGCTGTTGGCCAGCAGGTGAGAGGATTTGGGAGATAAAGGCCTCAATCTTCTCGTCTTTCAGTGGGAAGATGCTGAGGGGGTGCATTCCACAATTTTCCAGAGGCTCCCTAAGCAGTTTTAGCTCCAACCACCTACACTGCAGACCAGCTCATCAACACACCTTTTATTTACTGTCCTCCCTTCTCTGTCTCACATCTCACCTGTGCATTCTGGAACCACTTCCTAAAGAAACTACGCACACCCAAGTCATTGTCTCAGGCCAAAAAAAAAATGTCTTTGATGGGTGGGACAAAATTCTCTTGGTGTGTATTCTTTGAACACTTCCTGTGACAAGTAGACTGTGGCTTTTCGACTTCATAGTCAAAGATGTTCTATTTTTTTTCTCTTTTCTCTCTTGACAATTCAAATGCTCCAAATGGTCAAGGGCCACAGGAAAAGGGAAGCAAAGAAGATCAAAAACAAACATTCCCCTTACCACATATATCTGTCAACTAAAACAACCTTCCCATACAAAGGAAAGCTGCTCATGGTTAAAAGTGTTTGTGTAGTCATCAACCACCTGGAATTGCCACTCCTGGCAGAGCAACCAGACCCTCTGGAGGTCTTCAGCCCATCTGTCAACCCTTGCCACGAGGCCCAGTTCTCTGCTTATACCTGCCTATGCAAATAGTCCCACAGCAGGTGTTCCTGAGGTATAGGGAGACCATTTCCCTGGACAGCTGCTGCTGAATACAGATGTGGGTACTTTAGCCTCCAACAGGTTGCTATAAGTGGGCGCAAGACATAATCATTCAGAGAAGATTGATTTTATTGTCTGCTAGGTTTATGACTGAGGAATATCCCTCACCGACCAGCTTTTGATTAAGTCACGGAGAAGTGCTAAGGATGTTTTCTTGTCAAGTGCATGGGCCCTTCTTATAAACAATAAACATCACACTGCAGAAACCAGCACTTTCTGCAGACAGTCTATACCTTACAGGCATTAGCATATGCCAAGGTCACTCATGACTACTTCAAATAACTGGTTCAGTAGGAAAAAAAAAAAAAGTGTAAATTGCAATGAAAGGCGGGCAATTTAGCCTAAGGATACAGGCCGTTCCTTTAAAAAAATGTCTATTTCTCTCAAGTAGAGAAAATGAGTAAAGAAGCTTGTTGGAGATGTTTTTGGTTGGGTTGTCCTCAAAGCATCCCTGAGATAAGGATTTAAATGCACATAGTTTATTTAGGAAGCATAGGTAAAGAGTGGGGAAGTGAGATGAGGAAGGGAAGAAATCCAATCAATGGTATGCTATCGAGCAGGTTATCACTTTGGGCAACGGAGGCTCAACTAAATTGGGGGATTTTGGGGAGTTTACAGTGTGGCATGTGTCCCAACCCTGAGAGATGAGGAAGTGAGTCCCAATCCCGAGAGATGAGGAAGGGGGTACTTATTCTCCAGGCGTTGTCAGTCATTGGCTGAGGGCTACTTGCTGGGGGGCTTGGGGAGGCCATCACGAGGTGTCACTCAGATTCTCCTTTAGGGTAGACTTGTTACCCAACTTCGGGGGGTGTTGTCAGTGGACAACATTCCACTGTCCGTCTGTTCAGTAATTGCCTAGGTGCAAGAAGCTTCCTTGCCAAGGTCATGTACTTCCATGGAGGCCCATATCCAGTGACTGATGGAAGTGGGGATATAAGAGCCTGGCCAACTAAACTCAACTTGGGACAATTCTAATTTGCTTCCAGAGCTCCCCACCGGGTTGGCTGAGGCTGTTGCTAGGACTACGCACTGGACCAATTTGAATTATCCCTCTGGCCACTCTTATTTCCTTTACCTATCTCTGTAGATGTCAATCCCAAGAGAACTCTTGAACAAAAACCCTGCACACTAAAATCCATCTCACAGTGCTTCCTGGAGAACCTAACCAGGGATGGGCTTTCATTCCCTGCCACTCAGGCAGAGTCCCAGGGGATTTCAGTGGGAGGCTAGGGAGTGTATGCTAAGTTGTTGAATGCTGAGGGCAGGATGCACAATGTCTGCTGAAGAGGTGGGAGTGGGGTAGTTATTTGTTTCCATTGATCAAGGGAGGTGAGATCACATGAGGCCAATGGGAACTAAGAGGTTTAATGAATGGCTGGAGAGCTAGGGAGGTGAGCCACTGAGGAGTGATTTGGTGACCAATAAGATGGTGGTGAATTCAGAGCCTCAGGATGTGAATAGGAAGGCAGAGTGGTTAGCAAATGGATAGCTGGGGATAGAGAGCGGAGATGGAAGAAGAAATAAAGATAGTTCAGAATGGTAAAAAGTGAAATAATGAGCCAGTAGACACTCTAGGTATTAGCTATTATTATTACTATTATTATTATTATTATTATTATTATTGGCTATATTGTATTATATTATACTACATTATGGGCTGAATATTGTGTCCCCCAAATTATTATGTTGAAGCTCTAACCTTTAAGATCTCGGAATATGATTGTTTTTAGAGATAGGGCCTTTGAAGATGTAATTCAAGCAAAATAAAGATTTTAGGGTGGGTCATAATTCAATCTGGCTGGAGTCCTTATAGAGGGAGATTAGGGCCCATAGAGACACTGGGAAGCATACACACAGAAATGCAACCATGTGAAGACACAGTGAGAAGGCAGTCATCTGAAAGCCAAGGAGAGAGGCTTCAGAGGATCCTAAACCTGCTGACCCCTTGATCTTGGACCTCTAGTCTCCAGAACTATGAGGAAAGAAATCTCTCTCATTTAAGCCACCCAGTGGTGGTATTTTCTTATGAAAGTCCTAGCAAACTAATACAACCACTGTTAAAATTATTTTTATTTCTCACTCACTATTAAATTTCTTAGTAAATACTGCCAATTTTGGCTTCTAAGGGTCCTGAAACCTGTTTGGCTCTCTTTCTCTAATGTCAGCCTCTTTCATGTCTTTTTCCAACTGCTCCTTTGTGGTAGATGGCCTCTGAGCTAAACCTTACCAGATTCTTCAGCAAATCAGACAAAATGACCATCTCCCTGAAGTATGTATTTGACTGTGAGAGTTCTGCTTGATTATGGTCATTGTGCTTGCTTATGAAGTCTTCAGTGGCTCCCTGTTGTTCCAAGAATAAGGTCCAGCATGACCTTCCAAAGGCTCTGCTCAGCCTTGTCCTCTTCTGCCTTTTCTGCTTCACTGGCCTCATCTTTAGCTACAGCATGTTGCGTTCACTTCCATCCCTTCTCCAACCTCCAGGCTTTTGCACACACACTTCTTTCTTCAAAATACTGCTCCTGGAGTATTCATGGTTTATACTGCTCTCTGGGGTCTACAGCAGGGTCCCATTGTCTCTGATCTGGAATAAACATCATAGCTTAGAACTCATGGAGGCCTGTAAACTGCTCTGTGTTACCCTTCCATCTTACTAATGAAGGCACAGGAACCAGAAGGGCAAAATGTTGCATGGCGGCCCACAGCATTAGTGACACAGTTGACTTTGGAACACCCTTGACTTTAGGAT